>APFE030375706.1:0-14849 GCA_000404065.3 Pinus taeda | reverse complement strand
TGTTAGTTGTTTATATCTCCCTCTTGTATTGGTTGTCATCGTTGCTCTATCTCTCTCCCTTGATTCTCCTATGAGTGGCTTACTACCATCCCTTTAATGTACTTCTTTTGGCTCTTTTTCCCCCTTTACTTCTTGGATTCACTTCCATGCCTTGTTAGTGAGCCCATGTCTATAGAGGAGCAACATATTACCAAGAACAAACCAACCAGGGTAATACATGTACTCAACATTGTTTGGAAGAAATCATTGCCTAATTCTATAAGCTTGCCTTGAGCCCCATCTGGGATGAGCTCACCTATTTTGAATTAGAAGGAGCCTCCCACGAGAATCATATCTTATATATAGATGTTCTTATTGAGTTGGCATATTTGGTGCCAGACATCGAGCATACATGTAGACACTTCAATCAATACATGGACACAATGGATTTATATTGGCGTATGAAATTCCTCCTTGGAAGGGTCCTTTTAGACATGTTTCAGCATCAAGTATATCTTCTCCACTCCATGGAGCACTTGCATTGCCACTTGAAGGACTTGGATCAGAGGTTGGAGTGCATAGAGAAACACCTTGACATCCCACCATCGACTAGAGACATCCCAAGAGACAACAAGGATACTATCCAAGTTGTAGAGATAGATTTTGACCTCCCCACCTAGTCTCCTTTTATGTTCTTAGTATCCTTGTTTCTTGGTTTTTCTATTTATTTCCAAGAGTGAAAAGGCAAACCTTTAGTTTTTTTATGCTTACTTCTAGACTCATGAATACTTTGATATCTTATGCCTATGTATCAAGTAATTCTTTTGGTTATGGTCTGGTCATCTTAGCCAACATATTCGACTTTAGAAGGAAGTACAAATTCACCCACAGAAAAGACTAAGAAAGCCATATAAATTAAATGACTCGTAAATGCCAATTAATTTGATTAATTTTAAAAAACATGTAATAAGGTCTTTTTACCATGGAGATTCGGCCCCACTTTACCATGGAGATTCTTAGCTTTAAATAAGCTTCCACTTTACAATGGAGATTCTTAAAGTTAAATAGGTTTTGTTACAATACCACGGCCCAATACCATGTCTTATCAATACCACATAACCAAAAATACATAGCTCATTTCATATGTCACTTGTTCATATGACATTTTTTTTAATTAATCAAATTAATTAAAAGGTAAGAAAGAGCATAACTACTTTTGTGACTCAACCTTAGATGAATGAGTTCTCCTATGAATATAATAAAATGTTATCACTACCATCCACCTATTGATTATTAATAATTAAATTAAAATTCTAAAAACCCCATTCCAAAATAGATAAAGCTATAAATGTATGTATATATCTATCTTACATGTGAAAGCAGGGTTGAAGTATCTGAAACCTTTCAGCTCCCCTCCTCCTTTCTTCCTACAATTTTTAATATATTGATATCAATTTATTTATTTATAACATATCAAATTGCAGCCCATGCATCGAATATCATTTTTTTATTAAGAGCTTTGTCGTGGTAACGGAGGGACAGGAGATTCGATTTGTAAAGCTCTTTTGCGTGCTTCATGATTGTGGCGCGGACTGCGTGGGCCCAGAATTCAGACACAAAAGCCAAAAGTGCAGTCTGTGTGCAAACTAATATTAAATAATAATAATTGATTTATCAGGATACGTCACTGATGACGTTTTTAAAATATAAATAATAATACTTTCTTATTCTACTGTGATACCCTTTCTCAAACTAAATTCTTATTCTATCGTTATCTACTTTTTGGCTACCATAATTTTTTGGTCGGTTAAGTAAAATGAGTATTGAAATTACT
Organism: Pinus taeda; assembly: GCA_000404065.3. Classification (NCBI taxonomy): domain Eukaryota; kingdom Viridiplantae; phylum Streptophyta; class Pinopsida; order Pinales; family Pinaceae; genus Pinus; species Pinus taeda. The sequence goes on along the minus strand of APFE030375706.1, from coordinate 13,036 downwards.
AGTATATTTAATTTGTGGTTTGAGTAATTGTAACTCAGAACATTTAAGTGATTAAAATTATTTGATGATAAAATTTATTCTTATTCTATTGTTATCTTATTTTACTTTTTGACTGAAATAATTTTTTTTGTTGGTTGGTTAAGTAAGGCGAGCCTTGAAATGATTGGTATGTCTAATCTGTGGCTTGAGTAACTGTAACTCAGCGATTAAAATCATTTGAGGATGACATCCAGCAACTTAGGCTAAACCAACACTTAACATGACTAAATTTTTACCTTAAACATCTCAAACCAATAATCTTTTCACTACAACCTCTTAATTGAGCACCCTATTCTATTCTAATACCCATAAAAACTATATATATATATATAGTTTTGGTTTCACCATAATGTCTTCACTGAGCACCTTATTCTATTCTACACCTATAAAAACAATATATTTAACCAATAATCTTTTCACCGCAATGTCTTAAGTGAGCACCCTAATCTATTCTATTCTATTCTATGCTACACCTATAAAAACAACCAAAATAATATGGCGTGATAATTTCATAATGGTATCATATAAATATGAATTTAAAATAATAAATTTTAAAAATATATTTTTATTTATATTATAAGATAAAATTGAATCATTATCATTATTATTTTATTTTATTATATCTTCGTAAATTAATATGAATATTTTTATAATATCAAAAAATATTATAGATATTTGCTAGATTTTGAAGTCAATGATAATATAAAAAGAATTAGCCATTTTAGAAATTTCAAAACCATTAACCTAGTAGTAAAATGACAACACCATTATGTTGATGCACACGTAGGCCCCCATAAGCCATTTTATGGCTTTCTAAAAAACATAAAATCAATTATACATTAACAACATGGATCAAAACCATACTAGCATATAAACCATAAACAAATATTAGAGCATCAAAGTCCAATAACCAAGAAATAGTAGAGTTTAGGAAAATAGCTTTTTGCACATAAGCCAAAGAACAAAACCAATTGAGCCATGAGTGTGGGTATCATTTTATTTATTTATTTATTTATTTATTTTGTTGTGGTTCACGGACACCCTGGTCAACGGGTACGTCCACGGAAAAATCTGCGCTGATCGACCCCGAAGGGAATCTATCCCCGCGGACCCTGTGACCTCTCGGTGTCGAGGCACTGATTTTTGACCAACTGAGCTAACCCTTGGGGCTTGAGTGTGGGTATCATAATGAAAAGAACATGCAATAATATAAGAGCCCATCAAACCTTTGGATGCTTTAAATGCCAGGCCAGAAATAATGAATTGAAACCATGCAACCATTGCCGAAAGAGGATGCTGCTTAGTAGCGACTGGAATCTTTGACAAGAACAAAACATAAACACCAGTAGCCATATAAACTCTCAGAGCATGAAAAAAAATCTATAACTTATGACAAAGCTAGTTAGAAGAAATGACTATAAGGTTATGTGGATTATCAACTGAGGGAACCATGGAACCACCAGTGATCTGTAATTGATCTAAGACAAACAATTTAGGTATTACAGACTCATGTGCATGGATGTGCCTATGTTATTTTATGCAACGGATCGATAAGATTGTGAAATACACAGGCACTAAAGCGGTTAGGGAAAACATAACAGGCAAACATGTAAACACAACAAGTTTAAAAAGGAGTTCACCTAATACTCCTGGGCTATGTCTCCCGGTCTAGCCTTAAGTGGTGGCCTCTCTATTATGTTTTCAAAAGTAGAGTTTTTACAACAGTGAGCTCAATTTGAATCTCACACAGCAGATACAAATCAGTAAGACTATACCTGGATCCCCCAAGTCTCTGGAGTACACAGACTCTCCTTACTGAAACTCAACCTCTATTGGTCACAGCAGTATGAGTCCAATCTGAGACTCATACATGACATGCGTATACAGAGGAGTTCGCTTGAACCTCTCAAGCCTTCTCTGGAGTACACAGACTCTCTGACTCTCTCTGGCTCTGCCTGGCTTGATGCTACCTTTGCTTCTGCAGGTCAGCTCGACTTCTTCTCTCAACTCTTAGCTTTCTGCTTCTAACTTACTTGCTTCTCTCTGTCAGCTTCGTGGCTTTAAAGCCAATCTGCTCTTTAACTGTTCGTTTCCGCTTCCCATGTTTCTGGTTTCCCTGCCTCTGTCCGTCTGAATCCCTCTGTCCTGCGTAATCATCACTGTATAATGCCTCACAGGGAGGTGGTCGTCTATTTCATAACAAACTGAGTGTCAATTCTCTTGGACATCTTTGAAATGACCGTTTTTACCGTTAACTCCAAGAATTCCTGTGAAACATGATTTTCTACCAACGCATCGTCCACGTCGAACTTCAAATCCTACACAACTCTGCCTGTTATCCTCATCAAATCCAGTCACCCATTGAAACGCATCTCCATCGTTGATCTAGAGCCTCCAGATCCTACGGTCATCGTTCATATCGGGCAGGTAAGTACCATGATGTTTACCCATATGATGTGAGCGGGTTTCTCTCTCTTCTGCTCGACGCGTGGCACCCATTGTGTGGCATCAGGCGGGACTCTGTTGAAACCACTTACCGCTCGAAGCCCTTCCGATATTCTACAGATTTTTGTGGGGCCCCACTTTGATGGAATTGGCGCAAATCCGTTACATTTTATAACCTTTTGGGTCTAGTTGCTCGAGGCTTTTTGTTCTTTGAGGGGTTTTCCCGGTTTTTGAATATATTTATGTCAATTGAGTGAATGGGGATAGTCACTTTTCCACATAGTCTAATGAGTGTTTATTGCAGATTTTTGGACAATTTTTGGATAAGGACCAAGAATTTATGAGCAGATTGGTAGCCAAACTCGAGGAAACAGAGCTAAGGACTTATAGGAGGGGTGACTCTTGCATTAATGACCCCTTCCTCGAGTTCTCCACCAACAGCTCGGAGTTCAAAGGCCCACAATGATGATCCAAAGGGGCAGCTGAGCAAGTCTAGTGGAAGCTGCTATTATCTTCAGTTTAGGAAACCAAGTTCCTTAAGTTTAGGAGGACTGTTGGGAGTCCCCAATTGTATAAATAAAAAGGCTTCAGGCCTCAGTAGGTTAGCCATTTCATAGTCTATTTTTCGCACTTTTGTGCAGTCTTGTACTCAGCTCATTTTCAAGCTCCTTTTGTAGACAATTTTGTGATGTAACTATTATTTTTTTATCAATGAAGATAAATCCAGCTTTGAACCAGCACTGATCTTTTCTAGAGGGCTAAAGCTCTTGGGTTAGGGCCCAACCCAAGCTTTCCAACACCTCCTTTGTGTATTTATATGTTTCTTTCTTGCATTCATAAGCTGATTTCTGTTGTTTAGGATTAATCTTGCTTTGGTAAAATAGGTTGCTTTTGATGATTAAATTAGTTGTTCTTGCTTCAAGTTGTTTAAGTAGTTTGTTGTAGTAACAGAGAAAGATCCAAAAGGGCTACTAGTAGGTCTTGATCCCCTTTCTCCCTCCTTAGGACCATGAATTGAGGACCAGGCACTGTTGCTGCCACCAAAAACACGTTTTTGCCTTTCATGCAATCGCTAGTGTGATGTTTTGAGTTGGAGAAGTTGATATTTGCTTGGATTCACATGCTTAGACCATTTCTTGTTCATTTACCATCGCTTTCTCACATAGTTTCCTATTCATAAAGTTCTTTTCAACATTTTTCTATTTTTAGGTCAGATTTTAGGTCAAGTTAGACAAACTCTGTTTTTCGGTTCTTACTTGGGTCAGTTTTAAGAGGTAGGTGTGCAGCTCACTTGAAAAACATTCCAACCTGTCATCCCTCCATAGCACAACCTGTACCAGCTCATCTTTCACAAATTCCTTCACTCATTCACCACATTTTGCCAAGTTGTCCTAATTTCTGCGTTTTAGTGCAAAGTTGCTTTCTTCCCCTTTGAGAAAATCCAACCCTCTCCTTCATTCTTAATCTTCATTAATAGAGTCCTAGACCCTCCAACACCTTCATCCAGCCTTCATTTCATTTTTCCCACCATTTTTCCACCTTCAAACCTCCAAAAATCACTTTTGGCCTCCTCCTCTAGGACTTCTTATAGATCCCCTGCAGCCTCCTGTAGAAGTCCATGTGAGCGATTTTTCGAAGTCTGATCGCAATGGAAGTCTCCAGAATGGTACTAGGTACTTCTTAGGACCTCCTCCACACCTTCCTCACCATCTAGAAAAGCCAACTTCATCCTCCTTTGCCACCAAACCTCTGCACAGTCACAATTAGTCCAATCGCAAGCATAATAAATCCACATAAAAATACTCAAAATTGCAAAAAGATGATTTCTTTCCATCTCTCTTCAGAAGTAGCTTGAATAAATACAATTTACCTTTTCAGTAATCAGTGGCACCCATTTCATTAGTTTCCATCACTTTTCTTGCACGATTAGGGTTTGCTAGGGTTTGTTAAGGGTTGAGTTCCATTTCAGTTTTCATTCTCTTTCTGCAAGTAGAATAGCCCCTGTAGAATTAGTCTTCTACCATCATAGTAAAAGATTCTTTTGAGAACTCATAGAAGTTGGATTAAGCTCCTAGCGAACTTATGCCAGTTGATCAAGTGATAGCCTGTAGTAAGAGCTAGTACTTGTGCATACAACACCGTCGCTTCCAAGTTTGTTACGAACTACCGGGTTGATAAAAGTAAAGAAGGTAGCCCTAGGAGTTGCAGCTTTATTGCTACAATACTGGAGCTCACCAGCTATTACTAGTTGTAGCCATCTAATTGTGTAAGGTAAAAATGTGTTTGGTTTGGATTGAAGCCTAAAGGGAAGAACCTTTAAACTATTGTTTCTTGAAGCCATCATTAAGTGCTAGCAGAAGAGTGTGGGAACCTGGTCTTGTCAGAGGAAGACTGTGACGTCAAGACAAATGGTTGTAATCTCTCTTTGATATTAATATATGCAACTAACGATTGATTTCCTACATCTTTTGTAATATTACATATTTGTGTCTTAATGCTTCTTGACTCATTAAGTAGGTTGAATTACAATTTTTTTATTATTATGTTTGTGTGCTTTTGTTGTTTACTTGTTTCAAGAGCTTGAAGAAGGAAGTGAGATATTGCTAGAGCGAGCAAGAGAGGACATCAACAAGTAGGATAAGCGACCAAGAGGTAGGCCCTCTTGATTGATTCTAACTTAAGGAAATCTTCCATAGAATATATTTGTTATGGCTAGATCCATTATCGGGCTAGAGGAAATCGTTCGTGTCCGCACTTATAATTTTACTTCACCACAAATTGGAGACTCTGTGGGGGATATCCATCTTTTGTTTGTTTTGGATTTCATGATTTCATGATAACTTTTCTATTTTCGTGTTTTCCCTTTGGTTTTGTTGCTTTTCTCCTACATACTGATCTAAGTCTAAAATTCATAGTAGTAGATCTAGTCCCTGTTTAAAATATATATATATATATATATATTTCCTTAGTTCCCTCAAACAACACGTTTAATCGGCAAACAATCGTGCCAACCAGCACGGATTGTGAAGGAACACTCACACTGACCAGCCTCTGGTGCTTGTTCTCGGTTAGGCAGTTGCGTCAATGCCTGTAAGTGAAGATTAAGGCTTGACCCCAATCTTTGCCAGTGTGTTCTGCTCTTGTGATTTTGACCTCGTAAGCCTTTTGGACCATCTTCTCCCTCACTAGAAAGCTTCATTAAGCTTGCTTTGTGTGCTTGCTTGGTTTAGCCCACCCTCTGATGTGTTAAGTATGGCCCTGTGTGAAGTTCTATTTTATTTTTATTTGAATCCCTCAATCAGCGCTAGTTGTTAGTAAGGTAGCCGCGCTGACAGGTCATTAGTGCTAGTTGTAGTACTAGTTAGTTGTGCTAGTCGTGCGAATCAGTGTTAGTTGTAGTATTGTTCAGTTGCATTGGTCTCAGGGGTAAGAATGAAATCTGCATCTTTGTGTACAACCAAACTTTCTACATACTCCTCATCCTCGGTAATATAAATAGGCAAATCACCAGGAGTAAATAAGTGGTTTTCTTCACCTATTATATTCCCATCCTCATCTGACTCCAGTCCATGCACAAAATTTTGCTGCAAAGGTAGCTGTACTGGCTGCTGTGCTGTCTGCACCTGGGCTCGCTGATCTCTCTACCTTATTCTATATTGTGGTTGTTGCTTGCCACGAAAGTTAGGATTTCTAACTTATGGCATAGGTTTTTCAAGTTTCACACTTTCAAGCATCTCCTCTACCTTTCGAAGTAATTGATATATCGAGGAAGATTCTTCTTTTACGATGACCTTCTTTTCTGCCTTTGCTCTAGCCCTCTTGGTCAGCAGATTTGCCTCAACGCTGACCGCGATCTTCTGCATGTCTTCCATTGTGGCTAGTTCTCTCTCTCTTAATTGATAAGCCATGTCAACATCAAAACCATTCAGAAACTTCACCATGGCTAGCCCCACAGGTGGCCTTAGATGATCGGGAATTTCATTATAAACAAAATTGAATCTAATGCAGTAGTCTTGGACTGACTCACCAGCGTTTCGTTTGATTTGCTCATATTCAACCAGAATTTGGAGAGGATTCTTTTTCACTTCCCAGCAGCCTAAAAATTGTCTTTGTAGGTCAGCCAAGGTAGCGATACGTGCATCTAGAAAACCTCTAAACCAATTCCTCACCTCACCTGCAAATGTTTGTACAAAGAGTCTCATTGCCACATTCTCTGCATCGATCTCGTGAAGTTCATAGAAATCTACCATTCTGTCCACATGTTGCTAAGCAGTAATGCTGTTAGGAGTGCCATCAAAAAACGGGATTTTGCTTTGATAATCTGCGGGCATATCATCTAAAACTTGAGGCAGGACAAGAGGCGCAAAACGAGCAGCCATCACTCTTGGTGGGTTTGGCCTTGGAGGTGTTGGAGGAGTGTGCGCAGTTTGTAGGGGGCTAACAATTGGAGTTTGAAGTTGTGCCACAATGTAATTATCAATTGACCGGTTAGCCCTTTCAATTTCCAAGTCTATAAGAAACTGTGGATTGGGGACAATAGAGTCAACTGCCCTTTCGAATTAGGTTTCGAACAATGATATTTCAAACTACTCATCAAAATCTAACTCTTCAAGATACTCAAAAATGTCAGGACATGAATGGGATTTGAACAGGGGAGATATAGAGCTTTCTTGACGATGAATTCTTGGAATCAAATTGGGATTTTCGTAGATGTGTGGAGGATCTGGATCTATATTAGCTCTGGTATATCTTCTAGAAGCCAGCGTGCTATTAAGAAAAATCAAAATGACACAACCAACTCACTCAGCCTATCAAATCCTAAACTTATCATCCGGAAGTTTAGAATTATCAAGAAGTAAGGTGTGTAATTTCGTCCCCAGTGGAGTCGCCACTATGTTAGCACCTAAATCTGCCTTAGGCAGAAGGAAGGCAAAATTTAGGGTAACCACAAACCACGCTCAGTTTGCTAGCTAGCCCTACCAGAATAGGAGAGGGCTCTCTCCGTGTCACGCTCAGTGAATAAATAAACAATATGGTCTGAGGTGACTTACAGTGAAATATTGATTTTAGGCTAGGTAAATAAACATGGAAACAAGAGGCAAATTTTGATAAATGACTAAGTTTCTAAGATGTATGGGACCAATGAAAAACAATGAGCAGAGAATTTAACACAAAGGCATAGATTACTTCGTGAGGCAAGATAGGCAGAAAGTCTAGCAATTAAATTTGAAATAATGTGGAATGGAAAGATTGTTTAGGAGGGTGAAAAGGGCATAAACACATGAATCCTTTTCAACAAAAGAAGAACACATAACGTGAAATTTCCCATAGGCAGAGCAATAAACATGAATTCTACCTTATCTTACTTAGAAAATTTCACTGGAAATGAATATGAATGAACTGTGAAACATAAAGAAATACATATGAAACAGAAAGAGAATACATTTGCTACACTCACACCACATGAATCTCATGAACTAGAGCCGTTGCCTTTCATTAATTCTCTGTCAAAATATACAATGAGGAACTGAGTTTCTCTCCCATAGTCTCCCAGAAATTACAACAAACCCTTTGTAAATGGTTTTACATGCAATAAATAGACTTTTCCATTGGGAAATGGAACGACCCAAAGTATGGGAGTTTTTCAAATCGTTACAAACTGGAAATGGAAAGCCAACCATTAGTCACAGGTGCAACATTACAAAAATGACAAATTGCTTGGGTGACTGCTCGCCTTCCTTTGCCTTAGGTGCTGAGAAAAGTGTAGTGTAAATGAGCGGGCCCACATGGAGAAAATCGCGAATCGAAATGTTGCGGAGTGGAAGTAATTTTGGCCTTTGGGTCTTTGTGCATCGCGCCCAAAACTATATGCTCTACACCACTTTGGAGGTGATTTTGAGGTACCTCCTAGAGTCCAAATTGTGCCCAAGTGAGCTTGTTAGAAAGCCTTGTCTGTCTTCTTTCCAACCCAAGTAGAATTTCTGAATGTGGTGCTCATTTGCCCCTCCAAAACTTCAATCTCCCAAGACTGCTACTTGTGTGTCAAAATAGGGGCAAAGAGGTCATTTTTGAGTGTTTTTGACCTCCTGGGGACTCAAAGCTTGCCCAAAATTCTTGGCCATGCACCAACAGTCATGATTTTTCATGCTAAATCTAAAAATGTAAACCTTTCTTGATTTGGAGCTCCCTATCATAAGCGTCGCGCCAGTGGCACGACGAACAAGGAGAAAAACCCTGTTTTGTGCACAAAAATTTGTCAAATGACCAAAATTGAGATTCTCTATGAAGTGCTATGCTGGGCCACAGAGGCTTTAGCCAAGATTCGGAGTTGATATTGCTCTTTTTTCCTCTTTTGTCTTTTTTTCACTCTCCTCAATTTTGCCTTCAAATTCCTTATCTGATCCTTTGAACAAATGTTTCGTGCCCTGTAGTGACAAACCATCCGCCTCAATAATGTTTTGTCCTTGTCATCCTTCTCTAGCAGTCTCTCAAGGTGGATGTTGATCTGCTCGAGCCAAGACTCTCGGTCATTGTTAATATCTTGCTCTAATGGAGTGAGCTCAATCCTCCTATGTTGGGCAGATTGGCGATTCTCATGGACGTTTTGCAGCTCCATGATCTCCTGCTGGTCTTCAAGCTATTTATTCCTCTGCTCCAAGTACCTGATAATCCACTTAGCCCTATCTAAATTGAGAGACAAGGCTTGGATCTCCATTTGCTGCTCCTGGATGCTCCTCCTAAGTTTGGCACTCTCCACATCTGTATCATCATCATGAATGAGGATGAAGTCGGCCTCTCGTTCACCTGATGGCCCCCAATCATGCATGGGCTTCTTGCCCCTGTCCTGTACCTGTGTTGCGGATGTTGGAACCGAGGCCCCTTCCACCTCGGGTGGAGATAACACTCGCTTTGCTGCTACAAACAAATGCCTACTGCCTCTCTAATAGGTGATGAATACTGGCATAGTAGCAGTCTCATGGTGCTCATACTGATGAGAAGGACCACCTATCTCATGTTCAACCTCTGATAATACCTGTGAAGTGCTGAAGAGGTCATCCCAAGTAATGCCCTATAATCCCAGCTGATGAACCACTAAAATCTTAATAAGAACAAAATGATAAACATTGTTAAGTTGTTGCTGAGGGGTTTTGTGCTGCATGAAGGTGTTTATCCTCTCTATGTTCCTGCAAATGAAATATGGGATGTTCATCATCCGTACCCTGGTAAAATGCATGAGCAACCTGATGTGATAAGCATATAAATGAGAGAACCTCCCCTCACAGCTGAAATATTTCATGACCAATTTCATCAGTGGAGCATATTCATCTTTCAAATATCGGAATGGAAAGACTCTTTTGATCTACCTCAAGAAACTGGCCTTAATGTATGGCTCATAATGTTTCCGATCAACCTTCTGTTTCTTGTGCCATGGTTCTCCAACGTTCGGTATGTCAGTTGCTAATGAGACAGTTTCAGGTGTCAGTGTAAAGGTGACATTGGCTAAGATAGAGTGATCTCCATGTAAGTGAAGCACAAAAAGATGGGCCAACTCATGATGAACTCGAACACTAGCCACCTTTTGACAAAACTCAAAACATGACAAATGCTGGAAACATGACATAGCAAGAGGGCAGGCCTGCAATTCTGTAAGGGTGGTTGGTTCATCCCTAACATGTTTGCCGCTTTTATGATGTTTCGGGGGAGCCTGTTCTTCCGAGGATGAATCACTTTGGGTTTCCATTTCATACTTCGATGAATGCTCAGATGCCATGACTGTTGTATATGGATTGTGCTTGGACTGCCCTTTGATGATGTATGAAACTATGTGTTGTTATGAATTCTGCCACCAAGGGGAACAATGCAAATGGGATTGTTAGGAAGGGGAATAATATGACAGGATTAGGGATTATGGGGAGAAATTTTGTTGAGGGGCATGTAGGGAGGTTTGGCGATTTTATAAGGTAGGATTTTGGGGTTTTATATTTGACAAATGAGTGCAGGGATAGGGAATAGGGGTTTAGTAATGCTTTAGGGTAGGGAAAGATGGGAAAAATGGAATAGGGGGGAAGGGAACGGTGGAGAGAAGGGGAAAAATGAAAGGGAGGAGGAACCTTGGCATCAACACAACGAATTTACAATCCTAACAACAATGTTTTGATGATTTCAAGTGGTAGGGTTTAGGAGTTTTTATTGCAACTATACATGGCCATAAACCACCATCACGTTCACAAAAACATATGAGCAACCGAGATGTCGATCATACCTGGCAATTTCAAGGGTTTCAAGGCGATTTGTTGCAAATTTGGAGCCAAACCGGGCCTTTGTGGGTGTGCGCTGCGCCCCTCTGCCTGTGCGTCACGCTGTTTGTGTGCACCACGCCCGTGTTGTTTCAACACTGTGTGGTCGCGCCCAGTGCGCTGTGCTCCCTCTTTGCGCTGCGCTCCTCTTCCTGTGCGCCGTGCCTATGAAAACACCTCCAACGCCGTGCCTATGAAAACACCTCCAACCTCACTCAAAACGTGTGCTTTCACTCTCAATCACTTTGAAATGCTTTCTCTCTATCCTTGGTGTGCAAAATGACATTGTTCCTTGTAGAAATTCTATATAAAGACATTTGGAGTCATGGGTTTGATTTTTGTTTCTTCAAAACCCACTTTGGTAATGTTTTTTTTTGGCACTTTTCCTGATTTAATGCAACTCTGTATTTCACTTTTCCCTTTGAATTTTTGGCTAAAATGATGAAATTTTTGGCACTTTTTGCAAGGGTTGCATGGCATGGCATTTGACAAGGAAACCATGACTGCACCTGAAGAGATCAACTGGAAACTTTTTTGAAAATTATCACAAAGACACTGTTTGACTTTTCTTCAAAACTGAGTTTTGAAGAACAGTCGTAATCTGTCAACATGACGATGAAAATCTTTAAATCACAACTTTGTAGGGCCTCCCTCTGGCTTGCATGGCTTTATTGGACATGGTTGAAGACCAAATTGACTAATCCCTAGACCTAATGACTGAAAATGTCTTTTGTCCATTAAAAGATCAAACATTGACTGTGATGGACTTTAGTGAACATTGATGAAAAGACCTAAGCCAGTAGGTGCCAGACATGAGGGGAAATGACTAACAAGACCTTTTCCATCAGATTATGGCATGCCCCTAGTGGAATGCAACTGAGTGAATGGAGTGATACTCCTAAAAATGAAATGCAGAAAGAGTTTCGATCTCTGACGAAGGACTAAGAAGACCGACTTTAACATTGGCTCCAATGGGGGATGGTAGCTCCTTGGAGGTGCCAAGAACAGCAAATCTCTGGAAGAGCTAGACAGTGCCTTTGTCCATTGGGATGTGGAGTCATTATTTCAACAAACAACACAAGACTCTGACTCATTTACGAAACCAAAATGACCGAAAAACAGACTCAAATTTGATATTGAAATGACTTGAAGACTAACTTGACAAACTCTAACCAAACCGAAATAAAATGGTATTTACAGTGACAGTGGAAGTAGTGTCAACAACTTAGAAATGGTACCGCTTGAGCAGCCGACCATTGATCGGCCCTCCTGGACAATCTTTCCCATTCATTTCCTTCAGAAGAAAGGCATTATGACCTCGATATGCTGCAATATTGAAGGGACCTTTCCAGAGATTTTCGAACTTACCGTGCTTACCCTTTTCCTCATTCCTTGCATCCCACTTCAGCACCACATCATCCAACTGAAATTTGTCCGCCTTTACTTTTCTGTAGATTTTCTTAATCTTCTCCTTCAACTTAGACGTGTTTTGGAAAATTTCTTCTCTGGTCTGCTACAAGTGGACCATTTGATTCAACCTTATCTGCATAGGATCTTCTTCACTGCTGGCCTCCTGAAGAAGTTTGACTACTGTGGTTGCGAGAGAGGTAGGAAACACTATATCAGCTCCATAAACAAGCTCAAAAGGGGACATACCAATGGACCTCTTCTGACTGACCCGATTTTCCCAAAGTGCATTGACCAACCTCTTATGCCATCTCTTCTTGTTTATCTCCAGTAGCTTCTTAATGATGTTGACCAAGGATTTATTAGAAGACTCCGCCAATCCATTGCCTTGCGGATGATAGGCAATTGAGTGACCCAAAATGATGTGATATTTATGACAAAACTCTACCATCCTTTTTTATTTGAACGTTGTTGCGTTATCAGTGATTAACTTATTCGGGCAACCAAAGCGAGACAAGATGTTATTTTCAAGGAATGAAATAATTACAGCATTTGTAGCTTGTCTGGTGGGAATTGCTTCGATCCATTTCATGAAATAATCTATCACTGTGAGGATCCATCTATGCTGACTGGAAGAAGCGGGATGAATTTCACCAATGAAATCCAACCCCCACTGCTGAAAAGGAGCACTCACCTCAATGGGCTTAAGTGGTAAAGGTTGTAATTTCTGCCTTCCTTTGAAAACCTGACACTTATGACAGCTCTTGACCACCTTATATACATCAGCAAACAATGTCAGCCAATAGTATCCTGCTCTCAGGACTTTATTTGCTGTTGATTTCCAAAAA
>APFE030375705.1:260759-279727 GCA_000404065.3 Pinus taeda | reverse complement strand
TTGTTTTTGGATATTTAAACATGCTTGTTGAATTGAGAATTTTTCAGAAGGTAAAGGTTGGTTTCCTTCTTGTTGGGCACACTCATGACCATGTTGATCAGATGTTCAGTCATTTTTCAGTCACATTGAGGAGGAAGGAAGCTGGGAGCTTGCCATCATTAATTGAATGTATTAAGAAATCATACGTGCCAGAGCCTACTTTTGATGTGTTGGAAGAAACTATTGACATGCGAAGGTTTATTATGGGATCATATGGCCAGGGGAAATGCATTGAACAACATAATGACATTAGCTTCCAACATCAATTTCATATCAAAAAAATTGATGGGAAAACACTAATATGGGGCAAGAAGTATTCAACTACTATAGAATGGACACCATTATTAGGTTTGCAATTTTTGAAGTTCATTCCATATCATCCAATATTTGCATCGAAAATATTGTTATTACAATCAGTTGGTGAAGTTCATAATGCACGCAAAAAAAACAGAGATATAAATTATTCTGGTTGCCTAGAAGAAATAAAAAAATGTATTAGATATACATATGAGGACTTTGACATTGCTGATTCAGTTTGGTGGGAGTCACTTTTCAATAATCAAAGTGATATCATTTCAACAAGAACAAATGAAGATATACCTTTGAAAAATCCATTTATTTGGCCACAAAATGTGTCAAATGCACATGAGGAAATAAACATTGTTGAACAACAACAATCTCAAGGTATCAATAATTCTTCACAGGCAGACGAAATAGAGATGTATATTGGTTCTAGAAGATCTCATGCACAACGTGAAGCCATGGAAGACCTTTACAAGGGTTTAGTACAGGATATTAAGCAGGGTTGCATGATTGCAGTGCTAGTAGATGGAGATCTCAATGGCTATCCATTTTGGGTTGCTAAAGTTATAAAGGTCTTTATAGAAAATGAGGATGTTACAAGTGTTGAAGTACATTGGTATGCCACAAATACACACCAATTCAATGGCGTGTATAAGCCAAAGATGGTAGTTGACAAAATAAATGGCGGAAAGAGAAAAAGAAAGGGTACGAATATAAATTGTCGCTGCACAAACATATTGAAATTGGAGGATGTTGACATACTTGTTTATGACTTCAATTTAACAAAGAGGGGAACTCTTCGCTTCAAGACGATAGAGATTCTGAAAAGGTTGTTACCAGAAGGAACAGTATTGAGATGGGAGTCTACTGAAACCAATCGTAGATCTAGAAGAATTTTGAAACCTGAAATGATGGGCATGCATGTGGACTCAGATTGGGCACTAGTTGACGAAAGAGAAGAATATGGAACATCTTCATCAGCATCCATTGACTCATCTGAAGATGTGAATTCTGATGGCATGCAAGAAAATATGAGTGATTTCGAATAATTGTTTAAGACAATTTATCTAACTGATGTATGCATTGTCTCTTGAAATAAAATTTTTGATTTCCATATGGTGTTAAATGAGAAGTTATGATACACTTTTATGTTGTTAGATCATTTTACTAGCATTTCTTTTAAATTTTGAAGATTGACCCTAAAAAAAAAAAATCATCGTTCCAGTATAATCACTTTTTCGTTTTCAAGCTATATTTTGCACGAAAATTTTGTTTTCACTACCATTTTTAAAACATGTTCAAAATTAGCCCTAAAAAAAAAACACCATTCCAGTATACACACTTTTCGTTTTTAGCACTGTTTTTGATGTTTTTTTGGCCAGAGTTCCCGTTTTGAGTTTATAGTTCCCGTTTCAAAGTTTACATTGTTAGCATTTCGTGTTGGTGTTATTGTTTTTAAATGCACATCATACATGAAGTAGACAGAACCATTAAAGTAAAATAAATGAACTGAGTGCCCCACAGATTTTGATGCAAAATCCATCTTACAAAATTTCAAATACTAGAAAAGTCAGAATCTTAGGATTCTATTGTAGGTGTTAACGTGAGAACATGTAGATGGAAAATAAAATAATCACCCATTTGGTCATCTAGATCTGTAAAAGACATCTTTTCTAAATACAGAAAGATAATTACATCAGCCACTACAAAGAAATGAAAAAATGATGAAACTGAACCATATAGGTTTATCCAAGAACACGAAATATATAATCACATAACAAACCATTAAATGCATGTTATTAAGTAAACCAGGATGAGATTACTACTACCTTGATCTTCCTAGGAGGAAATTCCCTGCAGTTGATTCTTTTTTAGTGTTAAATCCCCCACAATAAACAATAGGTAAACTGGGAGGTAAAGATGTTATATGCTGCCATGTCAGCAATGCACCTCATCTTCGAGTATGAGCACTGACTTCATCCATGTTTGTGTTCACAAATTGAAAAGAAAAAGTCGGTGGCTCAACTCTCTTAAGTTGAAATCACCCATGTTGCAATATTGGGTACTGTTGCACCCCACGAACTGCTTCTAGGAATAGATGGCGACTCTGAAATCAAAAGTTCCCACCCTCCATACGTTCGACCTTCTCTTTATCATAAAAAATCATGCAATGCTCGTCTGTAGTATCCTGGGACCCTCTCCTCGAGATTCCAAATTGTTCATAACTTGGTAAAGCCTGCTGCAAGTCTTGTAACTGTCTCTTTAGCCCTTCTTGAGTGTCGAGAATCATAGGAAAGTATTTGGTGATAATGGTGATGCAGATATCTCTCTGTCTCTCCCACAAATTCTGTCCATCTTCCGATTTGTCGCTGCGCAAATTCAAGGTCATTACAGTGAGGAAGACACTCATCCTTCTCCACCTCTGCTTTCTCACAACATCAAATGATTAAAATAAAAATGTCATGGGCGCGTATGTATATGCATAGACTAGGCTTTAAAGGAATTTTAATGCTCTCAAATTGAAACATTGAGGTTCTGAAGGCTCAAACCCAAGAAGCATGGGCTAATACCTAACTATAAATTTCCCTTTACACATCTTTCCCACATTTCTCGGTGTTATCTTTTAGAAGTAATCTTGTCTAGCGGACTTGGTCAATTTTCCTTATTAGACTAGTATAAGATGTCAAGATATGACATATTGTGGCGGGAATAATAAAGTGTTACTGTAAACTGATTGCAAGATGGATGTTTAAATATATTGCAGAAAGGCGTTGAGATTACAAGAAGTTACCTTAATGTATTATATTATATAATGTCATTTAAACTTTGAGATATGGTCATTGTTACTTTGTAAATATATTTTGATGCACTAATGGAGAGTGACTACAAACAAGGCTAAATTCTCTTCTGCTGAATTTATTTAAGTGCAATTCTCATGAATTATTTTTATGCCTTGTGTTGATATGCTTGCTAGTATTAGATTTCAGAATAAAAAAAGACTGTCGCATATAACTATAGCACTAGGTGGAAAAGCAAATGTTGTAAGGCAAAGTTCATCTTACTACCTTGATGTTGGTAACCAGATGTATGAATAGAATGAGGTAGAGAAAAAAAAGGATTAATTCATAATGATTAAGTCGGCCGGTTTGGCTCCAAATTTTGAATTTGAAATTGCAAAAGTTTTTTTTTTTTTTTTTTTTTTTTGGCTGTAGGTAGGCTTGAAGGTCAAGATTTTGAACCTAAGCTCTGATACCACATGTGAGGACCCAACTATAGTTCCTCTAACTACTGCTACACTCATTCAAATAAATTTCACTAATTTTCATAACAAGGAAAATTTCAAGTTTATAAAACATCATAAGCATGAACATAAATTAATTTAATCTACAATATGTATAACTTGTAACAATTTATCTGCAATATGTATAACTTGTAATAATTTACATAACTAAAATAAATGACTGATAGTATATGTTCCAATAGCTTAGTTGAGGTGCTCTTGAGCTCCATGCTCCTCTTGACTACCCCACTGGATTTGCCACCCAACCAACTAGGAAGTAATTGCTAGCCCAGGGAACCTTCACAGGTTCCCTAGCCCTCCAAGCCCAAGTCTAACCAAATGTAGTGTGTCCAAGTTTCACAGACACTCTCCAACATTCCTTCCCCAAACAAAAGTCTCCAAAACAAAATCAAACCAAGGATGCCCCTCTCCTCTTATCATCCTTCCCCTTATATGCCTCTTCCTCCCATCCACCTCAACCACCTATCATTAATGTCATGACTACTCCCTCATCCTTTCATTTAACTTTTCTTACCATATTGTCTCCCAAGTAAATTTTAGATGACATTGTGGAGATAAGATATGGATATTTAATTTGTTAATTAATTTGTGAGGACCATATCTTCTCCCAAGTAAATTTGAGAAGACATTTTGGGGATAAGATATGGATATTTAATTTGGTACTTAATTGGGGAGGACCATATCTTCTCCCAAGTAAATTCGAGAGGAAATTTTGGGAATACGATATGGATATTTAAGTTGGTACTTAATTGGGGAGGACCATATATTCTCCCAAGTAAATTTGAGAGGATATTTTGGGGATAAGATATGGATATTTAATTTGGTACTTAATTGGGGAGGACCATACCTTCTCCCAAGGAGATTTTGAGAGGACATTTTGGGGATATGGATATATAAATTGCAATAATGGAAGGAGACCATATCCTATCCGAGATTAAATTTGAGAAGACAAGTTGGGAATTGAATAATAAAAATAATAAATTTTATATTAGTAAATAAAAATTACAGTTTCCGAAATGAAGGTATTTACCAATATTTCTTGATAATTATAAGTCAATATTTTCAGGTAATTTAAACTCTAATAAAATTTGCATGAAAGGTTAAGTGGGGCATTATATTCCTCCTTTGTAGGTTTTAACCCCGTACAGAAATTACCTGCATATGAATTATAAAACACAGAAAATAAACAATGCGATAGCATAACACATAAACACATATACATAGAGATTTCCCCCTGGATCCCAAAACCGGGACTACCAGATTGATTTTTCATTATTTTCGTTTCAATGTTATAACACATATTTATGTTGGGTTGTGTTATATTCTTTCCATGACTAACCTACGTAGTGAACCGGGGGTTTAGAGGGGGGGCGGAGCCCCCCTCTACGGGGTTCGGGGCAGCGCCCCGAAAAAAATTTTTTTTGGACCCTATATTAGGTTGGGCGAACCTACCTATGGTTTTTCGGTCCACAGTTTTGGATGCGATGGTTTTCGGTCCATGGTATTGGATGCTTCAGCATGCATAAATATGTATTGTAACATTGAAAGGAATAATGAAAAATCAAGCTGGTAGTCTCGGTCTTGAGATCCAGTGGGAAATCTCTGTGTATATGTGTTTTATGTGTTATGCTCTCGCATTTTATTTTTCCTGTGATTTAGAATTCGTATGCAGGTAATTTCTATTCGGGGTTAAAACCTACACTCGGCGCTTCACTCGCGTGTGGTCGTGCACACCCGCCCAGCGTGCGCGCGCCCGGGTGCCCGGCACCCGCCCGTCGCACAACTATAAGGCGTTACATCCTCCTCCACCTAAAGTCGTTGTCGTCCTCGACAACATCTCCAAGCACCAATATCCATGATGTCAACTCTCTTCACATATGGCAAACATCCTTGCAACATATGTAGGACTCCATCTCCACCATGTCTCATCTCAGCAACCAACCGTCACCAAGATAGTCCATACCAATGTATGCCATAGATGTCCATGACCATCGACCACCTGCCACAATCTCTCCATGCTGCTCTCCACCATGGAAGGCTGATCCTTCCAACATCAAGCTACATGTCTGCTGCAACAATGTGTCAACTCCATCATGTGCATCATCTCCACCATGTGCAAAACTGCCCATGATATGTCAACAAGTGTTAACACATCTCAACCATGTGCCAACATCTCATTGCAACAATATGTCATATATCGGAAGTCCTCTCAATCCATGACAATCAACCATCATGTCACAATCTCCACATGCTGCTCCATCGTGGAAGGCTGGTCCCTCCATCTCAAGCTACATGCCTACTACAACATATCGTGTCGACCTCATCATGTGTCGTCCCCATGTGAACTGCTGCCATGATACTCCAACACAATGCTAACACATCTTTGTACATGCTATAGCCCCCATGTATGAACTAGTTGGGTAGCTAATCCAACCATCACGCCCAAGCCATGAGAATGCACACCCTCATGCCACCATCAGTTGTTTCTCAAAACATCCTGCCACATCCTGAACTCGATCAAGAATCCATCCATATAAGTAAACCATGCTCAGGTCCATGAAGTAGTCCTCATCTCATCTGCAACATGTCATGATGTTTGGTGTCAATGTGCTACATGAAATCAGCACATTTATCCCACATCATCCATATGTGTGCCTCCTCCATATGAAGAGACCATCTCATCAAACTCCAACTCTCGGTGTGCCACATCCATGTCCATGAAGCTACCTCCATCACATCTGCAATGTGTCATCCCCTCAAGTCTGTGATAGAAACAAGTATACACCTGTCTCAAGTATCCATGTGCTGCCCATGATCAAAGATCAATCAGCTCCCATGTCAAAGTAGTTGAGTCTCGGCTCAACCCATGCCCAAGTGTTGCCACCAAGGCATCATCATCATCGTAACTCCATCACCTCAAAGTGCCTCATATCGATCCTCTACATCAAGTCACTCTTTCAAGCTATGTCCCATGCATGTACTTGAAAGTATGCACCCCATCCTGCATCAAAGTGCCTGACCTCAGCTCCTCAATGCATCAGATCCTCTAAGTCCACCATATATGAAGTCCCCAAAAGTCACAACAATCTCATGTCATCATGAGCTCCATAAGCCATCCCTAACCAACATCTCAGCAAGCATACAAGTCTCGGCCCAAAGGTCTCCGCAAGATGCCTCAGCTCTCCATGTAGTAGAAATGTCCCATAGTATGCTCACAACTCCATCCAAGTCCATGGCCTTGTTGTACAAGAGTGCACAACCTCTCCATCGGCTCATAAGTAAAACATCTCCATGTCGCACCAGCAAATCCACCTGCACAACATCCCTGCCTTGGCACTCCTCATTGGATGCCCATAAATGACATCTCTACAAGTGCTCCCACATAATGTCCCTGCATAAGACTACCATGCTCCATGTCTCCAACCTGTTGTCCATGAATAAGTCGTCCATGTAGTCCAACCAAGTAGACCCATCACAACAATCTGTCACCCCCATCCAAGCTGCCATCTTCTGTTTAGTGAACTCGGTCACCCAACCATATCATCATCACATGAGTCTCTCCATCATAGCTCCTCCACCAAAGTGTCCACCAAGACTTGCTCTTGGTCTCGGCCATGAGAAGTCCACCCAAGAAACTCAAGTGTGTGCCCTCCAATCTGTCCATGGAGTCATGCCGGGCACTTAGCCATGTGGCTAAAGCATAAGCCATTCCTCCACAAGGATCATCATGTTCCTCCCTTGTCACGGGCCTTTGTACTTCTACAATAAGGTCACAAACAACCCCACAAGTTCCTGCAACAATCAACAATCCTTGCTTCTCCATACAAGGTCTCATCATAGTCATCCATGGTAAGATGCTCCCTAGCATCGGCAAATCGGCTTTGCCCTTCCCTGCACACGGTCCATCTACCAAATGCTCAAATGAAACACAAGTATCAAATGTACTTACATCATCATCATCATCATGAGGTTCCTCCATGAGAGTACCCTCATCCATGCATGTCTGCAAACTGCACGATCCTGGTCCAACTTGACCAATCTCAAGCTCATCCTCCATCATGGTCATGTTTGCAACATCTTCAACTATCATCACGGCTTCCTCTTTCTTATCATCGCGTTCTGCAGCTTTCTCCTTATGAGTCAAAGCTATGGAATGCTTTTCTTCAAGAGTTAGCCATTCCCTCTTCTTTCGAATCAATTCCTGCCTTATCTCCAATTCTTTGAGTTAAGCCTCAAACAAGTCCACTTCCTTCGCAAGTCGATAGGCTTCGTCCCTATCCCCATCAGAAATTCCTTTCTTGATCAAGGAACGAAGAGCATCCTTTGCTTTGAACAAGTTCTTGCCCCATTCTGCAAACCTTTATTCAACCTCCCTTGACTCTTCAAGTAGACTCCCTTCAAATTCCTTGAAGGTTGCCAAACCCATTTCCTGCAAGATAGACATCCTTCTTGACTCTTCACTATTACGAGCAACCTGCTCAAACCAGCTCCAACCAAGCTCTGATACCAACTGTCACGCCCCCAAGCCTACGATGGTCTTTCAACCGTGCCGGTGAGGTGCAGCACCACCGAACACTTTCTTTTTAACAATACTCGTGCACATGGACTACGCCTAAATTCACTTTCTCCTACTTAGTTTGTGATTTTCAACCAAGTATTATGCAATTATCCTTTATACTAATGAAGCCCATACTCATTCATTATCCATAGCAATTATAACAAGAACATCAACAATTGCAACAAGTATAAAGGGGAGGGGCAACTCCCCGTAATGTGAGTCTGCCCAATAATATATTAAGAATATCAGTTTACAATATACAAGTGTGTCTTGTCGAACCAAGTCTCACACTTAACCTAATATTACAAAGAGAGGCAACATTGCCTTTTACGACCTTATGCACCTCTTGCACGAAGGGCGGTGCTCACCCGAGCCACCAAAATCCCTTTGCCAAGTCCTACACAAAATCTTCACATCTGCACTAACCCGGGCACACCTTGCCCAACCCACAACCGGCTTCAAGAGACACTCCAAGTGCACCTTCAAGACTTGCGCATGAGGTATGCGCACTACCTCTTAAATCTGCGCACTTTTACCTCTCTTCGTTATGCGAGCTTCAAGTGCGAGTTGTTGTTCTCCAAATGAATCAACGCATGTGTGTTTATACACATGTGAGCATGGAACCATATGTGGGTGGTGGCACTCCAGCTGACCCCCAAACTATAGTTAACACACCCTTAAATCGTTCCTTCATGAGTCGGCCTTGCCCTCACCCCAAGCGACTCCAAATCGTAGTATAAAGACTCCAACGCTTCATCGCATTTCCAAAGTGCCGAAAACTGTCCAACTTATCGTCGCTTTGAACTCGCAGAAACGTCGCATTTCGTGCGATGTTTCCCGGCGCTCCACCCGCGTGCGGTCGTGCATGCCCGCCTGGCATGCCCGACGCCTGCCCGTCGCACAACTATAAGGCGTTACACTTATTCTCGGACTATATTTGAGAATATATTCCCAATGTTTCTTCACCCACTCCTTCATTTTGGGACCATCCATGTCTCTGAATTCCTAACGCTTGACCAAGGCTCTGTTTTGGAGGCTAGCCACTGGATCGAAGAGAACATTAATTCCAAAAGATAACAGAGATATTTTCAAGTTTCTTTTAACAACCTTAGTGTTTCTTCCTCCCCACCTTACCATATTCAGAGACGATAATCGATACCTTGCAATACAAATCCGATGACATGAGTGTCTTCGAAATCATGACTAGAGTTGGATTGCGTGTCCAAATTTCCAAGTGTGGCTTGTTGTAAAATTGCATGTGGAATCTCAGCTGCCATGGTGGCTCTGATGAGTTCATCTGGATCCACGGATACAATCCATGATGGGTACAACTCACCCATTTAACTCAGTAGAACTGTTACGTCACAATAACAAAAAATAGCTAGTCAGGAAATAAATACCTCAATAAATGAAACCTGAGAGGAAGATCTCAAAATCGTCCCCAGAATCAAAGAAAGTACCAGGAAGTAACAATCAATGGTACAGACTAATAATATGTGAGGAATATGATTGTATATGTCCGCTATCACACAAACCAAGAAGATTCAATGTATATCAATTTCAAGGGATGGTAAGTAAAGTAGCATAAAATGTTTACTTAACCCCAATCAGCAAAATGTCAATCTACATCCACCCCAAAATTTGAATTACCATAATGCACCCATTCACATATGACACCCACTCAAACTGAAAATTTCTAGAAATGGAACACAATCTAGGAAGAGAGAATTGATAGGTTCATAGGGAGAGAGCGCACAAAAAAAATTAAAAAATCTAATCATAGGAATATAGTAGAAATGGAGAACGCAAGACAAAGACAAGAATGGAGAACAAAAAAACACAAACTTCTACTATTTGTGGAAGGCCTTGCCTTTGGCTTGCTCAGGCAAAGGCAAATACAAATTTATAGATAAGGACAAAGCTAATCTATAATTATCTACATGTGAAATTCATGTGATTTAAATGGGTGGTGTGGTAGGTTCAACTACAAACGGCATCAATCATGGATGACGATAGCTTTTGGCATAGGCGACATCAGCGACTGTCGATGTGTCTGTTTCATTTGACTTCACGTTTAACACTCTCCCACTTGAAGCGAAATGAAGAATCATGAATCAAGTCACACCGAGTCCTACCATGCCTCTACATAACTCATGTTTATTTCTTGGTAAAATCTTAGTGAACATATGTTCAAGGTCCCTATCAATATGGACCTTTTCCAAGGATATTTGTGCTTCCTCTAATACATGCGGGATCCAATGGTAGCTTAAGTCAATGTGCTTGGTTTTTGAGTGAAATGTTGGGTTTTTCGCCAAGTGAAAGATTCTCTGACTATCACAATATAGCACATACTTTTCTTGCTTTATTCCTATCTCTCCTAGGAATCATTGCACCCACAACATCTATTTGCAAGCCTCTATTGTAGCTATGCACTCTGCCTCTGTTTTAGAGAGAGATACTTTTCTTTGTAGCCTTGATGCCCAAGGTACTGTTGCACCTGAAAATGTATTCAAATACCTTGTAGTGGACTTTCTGGCATCCATATCTGCATCTGTAAACCCTTCAAGCATAACATCCTTATGACCAAAACATAAACAATAATGACTAGTACCCTTGAGATACCTCAAAATCCATTATACTACTTGCCAATGTTGTTTCCCTAGACTGGAAAAAAACCTGCTCACTACTCCCATTGAATATGTAATGTTTGGTCATGTACATACCATGGCATACATGAAGCTACCAACATCGGAAGCCTAAGGAATATTTCTCATTTCTTCCTTCTCCTTGTCATCATTGGGAAATAACTCAACGCTCATCTTCAAGTGGGCTGCATGGGGTGTACCAATTGGCTTAGCATCCTTCATATTAAACATGTCAAGCACCTTCTTAATATATTTTTCTTGTGATAGCCACAACCTTTTGTTTTTCTTGTCACACATAATCCTCATGCCCAATATCTGTTGTGCTAGACCCAAATCCTTCATTGTAAAGTTTCTTCCCAAATCTTTCTTCAACCTATTGATCATATTCTTATCATGCCTAATAATCAACATGTCATCCACATATAAAAATAATATGATATACTTTACTTGATTATACCTCTTGATATAAACAAAATGGTTAGCTTCCAACCTGTGAAAACCATGTTTGAACATGAATGAATCAAATTTCTTGTACATTGTTGAGGTGCTTGTTTCAACCAATAAAGTCTCTTCTTCAACCTGCAAACTAGATCTTCTTTTCCTTTTTATATGAAGCCTTCTGGCTGATCCATATAAATTTCTTCCTCCAATTCACCAAGAAGGAAAGCAGTCTTTAAATCTAATTGTTCACATTCTAAGTATAAAGCAGCAAAAAGACCAAGAATGACTCTAATGGATGACATTTTGACAACATGTGAGAAAATATCAGTGAATTCAATACCTTGTTTTTGGGCAAATCCTTTCACCACTAGCCTTTCCTTATACCTCTCCTTCTGTTCGTCACCTTCATGCTTAATCCTGTAAACCCATTTTTTTCTAGAGCCTTTCTACCTTTCGGAAGCATCACTAATTCCCAAGTTTTATTTTCTAGCAAAGAGTTCATTTCTTCCTCCATTTCTTTCTTCCATTCTTTACTGTGTTCAACTTTACAAGTCTCTGGAAAACAATTAGGTTCACCTTCATCAGCCAATAATATATAACTTGAAGGAGGATATCTTTGTGAAGGCTTATGAGGCCTAGAAGATATGTGAACTAGTTGTGGTGGTGCATTATCAAGTTGAATCTCCTGTAAAGGTTCATGCAAGATTCCTTCTTCTTGGTGTTCATCATTTTCCAGTTGTTGTCCTTCCTACTCTTGAATTTGTTGTCCATTTTCTTGCATTGGTGGGATGTTTTCATACTGCTCTTCAAACCTATCAATAACTTTCTTGACCTCCAACTCATCTGCAAACCTCTAAACATTTCTGACTCATTAAATATAACATCACTACTTCTAATAATTTTATGTTTAACTGGATCCCATAGACAATAACTAAATTCTTTATCCACATATCCTAGAAAATGCATTTCATAGATTTATCATCTAGCTTAGTCCTATTTTCTTTGGGAATGTGTACAAATGCTTCACATCCAAAGATTTTCAATTGAGAATAATTCAACTTCTTACCAGTCCAAACTTCTTCAGGGATTCTACCATCCAAGACTGTAGTTGGAGATCGATTTATAAGATAGCAAGTTGTCCTTATAAATTCTGCCCAAAAATACTTCTCCAAATGAGAATTGGACAACATACTCCTCACTTTCTTTAGAATGGTGTGATTCATCCTTCCTACCACACCATTCTCTTGAGGGGTACCAGGCACAATCTTCTCATGCTTTATGCTGAAATTATTACAATATTCCTGGAATGCTTTTGAGCAATATTTTCCACCATTATTTGTTCTCAATCACTTGAGCAATTTGTTAGTCTATCTTTCAACAACAACATGGAATTTTGAAATATTTCAAACACTTCACTTTTAGTTTTCATAGGCAAGCCCAAACCTCCTGGATGCATTATCTATAAATGTTACAAAATATGATGCTCCTCATAATGACTTAATGTTAATAGGCCCAAACACATTTGAGTGTATCAATTCTAACAAATTTTTCTTTATGTCATGGCGACCTCTAAGGAATGAAACCCTTCTTTGTCTACCATATATACAATTCTCACAAAGATCAATATTATAGGATTTCAAACTTGGCAGTAAATTTTTACCAACAAGGATTTTTAAACCCTTCTTGCTCATGTGACCCAAGCGCTTACGCCACAGATATGTTGAATTTCTTTCTTTTGTGACAACAACAAAATATGGTCTTCCTATCATTGCCTCCAATGTATGTAATGTTCTTGTCTTGGGTCCTCTGGCCTTGACCACTGGTCCTTTGCTAATTTTCAAGCCTCCTTTTCCAAATCTTGTAGAATAGCCTTCATCATCCAATCGTCGCATAGAAATCAAACTCATGCACATTTTTGGTACATTCCTAACCTATCTCAACAATATATCTTATCCATCCTTCATCTTGATCTTGACATCTCCCAGTTCAAAAATGCTACAAAAATGATTATTCCCCAAATGCACACTACCATAATCACCTGGATTATATGCAACAACTATCTTTGCATGGGGTTACATGGTGAGATTCCCTAGAGTCAAGGATCCACTCAAAGCTACTGCTAGATGTATATAAACATGCATCATCTACTGAAACAATAAACAACACATCACCATCTGTGACTACAACAGTAGTCTCACCTTCATTTGTGCTGGATGACTTGTGATTTGTACTAGTCAGTCTTTGATCCTTTTGTCCTTTCTTCCAGACTTGACATTCTTTCTTCATGTGCCTAGGTTTGCCACAATGAAAGCAAATGATGTTGCCCCTCCTTGATTTTGATCAACCTCTCGGTATTGAATGCCCTTGTCCGCCTGGATCAACTAGAGGTATAGCTTATCCTCCATGGTTTTCTGCAATTGACTTGTGTCACAACTCCTCATTCATTAAACTGCTGCTGACATCATGAAACTTCAAGGTCCCTACAAGTGTTGAACTACTCATAGCTACAATTAAATTTTTTCAATTCCTTGACATAGAACACGCTACCAAGATAGCTCTAATTTCATCATCTAGAATGATTTTTACAAAGGCAAGCTAACTAGTAATAATATTGAATTCATTAGGTTGCTTAGCCACTGAAGCACCCTCCTTCATCTTGAGATTATAAAGTTTCTTCATCAAGAACACTTTGTTTGATGTCGTGTTCTTCTCATATAGATCACATAGCTTTTTCCATAATCCTTTTGTCGTCTTTTCTCTGGACACATTGAAATACACATTCTTTGCTAGATATTGTCAGTTTGTTGCAATCACCTTTCTATTTAGCTTATTCCATTCTTCATCTATCATCGATGAGGGTTTCTTTGTTACACCCTCAATTGACAAATACTTATCCTTTAAAATCAGTCTATTCTCTATCTATGATTTCCATAGGGAAAAATTAGTTCCACTCAACTTCTCCATATCAATAAATGTTGTCTCAATTCTCAATCAAATTCACACCTCAAAATATCAAAACTCCACTTATGATATAAAAAATTTAGTTATCACACTTTACAAACTTTTAAGTTGGAAAGCCAAAATAAATCTCCTATAAAAAGATCTTTCCCCTTTTTCCTTTTAAAATATCTGAACTTAACAAATTGACCATAATTACAAAACATAAATAGCATTTGATTATAAAATATATAAATGTCATTCCATTTCACTTCTTAATAAATAGGTTGAAACAGAGCGTATGACCAAACCAAATATGAAAACAATTATTTCCACGTGATTGAGTACTTCTTCACCCGTCTTCTCTTCTTTACTGATTGGATGGGAACCGTCGGCGGATTTGGCCTCCCATGAGAAGATGCGAGATGATCACCCCAAGGCGGGTGGGGAAATTGGTTTATAGACTGGGAATTTCTTCAAGTGACAATGAAGAAGCAGGGTCTGGGAATTTATAGATTTTATATTATGAAAATTAAGACCATTCATGCGCAGGTCTAGATTCTTTGCGGGGTTTGGTTATAACGATGGAGAGAACTTTCTAAAATTTGTTATCACCATGTTGAGTATGTATAACTATATAATATTAATTTTTGTTTTTATATCACGAAGAAGAAAATGTTAGCATAATGGGTATACAACGTTTTTTTATCTATTTTTATCACAGGCAGCGATATATGTATTAATTAACTGTTGAGTGGTGAATTATCAATTTTTGAGCTCTTTTTTAACCCAAAAAAAATTAAACAATGATCTCCAAAGTTGACATTATTAATTATCAATTTTTGAGCTCTTTTTTAACCCAAAAAAAATTAAACAATGATCTCCAAAGTTGACATTATTAATATTGATTTATTTTTTTAAATATTTTAATTTTATTTCTTTACACCTGGATTGGTTCACTGGGCTTGAGCCTTATTGTGCAATCATGGTTTTCGTTGCCAATCACGCATTTCTACTCCACATTAATTAAGAAGCCATATACATTAGACATATCGGTATATATGTCACGGGTTGAACATAAATAAATATCTTTATCAAACCACGTTAATCTCAGAACATGTACTTGCGATATAATTTAAGAGTAGTTTCCCATATAAAATATTGAAGACTTCTAGTTTAACCCTCCTCAATATGAGGGCCCCTTCAAGTAAATACAAATGAGCTCTGACAAGATAGTACAAAATAGCCATCAATTAGAGGTGGTTCTTAGAAGCTTTACAAATATGAAAAGTTTTCAGCGACAAATTTGTCATTTACATCTTTCAAATTCTTTAAAAAGATATTACTTGACAGATTAGATTTAAATTAAAAATCATTTTGGAAAGGTGTACACAACCTCTCTATCATTCTGGTTCATTTGGGCTTGTCCCAATGAGGGTTTTGAGCTCTACAATTTTTTTCATTTCCTATGGAGGAAAGAATCATCGCAATTCCTTCTGCTTGGTAGATGGTTTGGTAGAGTTGCACTTAGTCTCAGGTTAATTACTCTCGGACATGAACCTATCAGCTTTCTTTCCTGTTCTCTATGATTTTAGGTTCTTATGTTATATATATTTGTTTTTATTATAGTGCAAAATTCCTTCCATTGTTACTTTTGTTCCTAGTTACATTTTGGGTTAGGGTTTTTCATGTGGAAAACCAAACCTAGACTTCTGATAATATGACGATTCAAATTTAAGCTTCAAAGGAAGGAAAGAGCAACCTCTACAAATTCCGCCACGTAAATTTTATTATATATTTATTTTGAAAAAAAACGTGTCTTATTTGTAAGGGTTAACATTCTCTTTTCAAGGTAACCTTTGCAGTCGACATCATAGTTATGACTTATGTATATATATCTATATATTGTTTTAGGGTAGGTTGTGAAACAACCTCTCCCTGATTCTCGAACATGTATACCTTTATGTCTCATCCTAAATTTAGTTATAATACTTAGAATGTACTTTTGGCAGCCTTCCTCAGTTATTAACTTCAACTCGTGCCTTTTATTTTCCAACTTTCAGGGGCATCATGGAAGAAAGTATTCATGGAGACCTATTCCCTTGCACAAACTCTTCACAAGTTTTCCATTACATCTGAACAATATTTAGGTGCTTACAAATATTTTACTTACTTTAACATTGTACAAGTTCTCAAATTTGATGGTTGCAACCCTTCTAGGGTTCCAGTCCTAGGGTTTATATTTAAGTTCGAAGGACCTTGTAACATACAAATTTTAGGCAATTAGTCTCTAAATGAAAGACATTATTATATACGAGAACCTCTAGTTGCATTCTTTTTATCTATTGGAAATTGTATGTATTTATTTATAAACCAGGTTTACTCTCTGGCTTCAATTTTTATGATTAGATGGATGCGCAATTCTCTGCGTGAGGCCTATCTTACAAGGCCAGATTTTGTAAGCTCTTTATGCACCACTTTATATATATTTGTATGTTGTCACGAAAAAATACTAGTGAAGCTTTAGCAACAAAGGAAGAAACTTGACAAGAAATTGAAAAATGTCAGGGCATGGAGAAAGGTTTCAAGAATAATATTTCTAGCAACCTTAGCTATAATTTTGATCTATTATGTGGTTTCAATGACCATTTTTACCCCTCCAGTTGCATTTTATCTAGTAGTTGTGGTTCTAGTTACTTCCGTGGGAAGATGGGTTGATTCATACTGGAAAAAGTTACAAAGATGCCATCAAAATCCAGTGCAAGGCCATCACTAGAATTCCTCGAGATTATCGATATTTACTTCCATTACTTTCATTAATCATTTTCTTTGATATTTTCAATGGTTATTTATTGATACTGACGTATGTAGTAGTTTCCACACAACAAATGGTAACAACTTCTAATTGAGAATGGACCGAAGAATTGTGAAGTTAAGCGAGATTGTTAACGAAAATAAGTAATAGAGAAATGAAACCAACTATTTGCACTCATATAATGTATTAATTTGCTTTTACATATAACAAATTTCATTTTCCATTTCCTCATGAGTGATATATATATCTATCAATGGGAAAGAAAAAAGATAATGACATTTTCTATACCGAATTGTTGAATGCTATAGCGAATAAGTTCTTGAAGTTGTGCGAAGAAAATACTCTCTTGGTCTCACACTGGGCCAACTCAACATTATTCAGCAATTCATTTTCTCAACTCCTCAAGTTCTTTCCCATTGCCCTTTGCAATTTGTTTCTTTGTTTACATAGTCATCCATGGATTTATATTGGCTCTTTTCACACCTTATAACACAAGAACCATAGAAAATGTTCTAAAATCCATTTTAACACAAAATGAATTGTATAATCAACTAAGCTAGTCTAATTTTCAATTAAAATGCTTTATATTTACTCAATGCGTAGCAATAATAGTTTTATTATGATGTCATGTCTTTGAGGACTTACCCTAATAAGCTAAATTGGATGTGAACACATAACCAATGCAATTGTAACACCCTCCTCCCACATCTACCGAAGCAACCAACCAGCTGGGGTAAACATGCAATGAGAGGCTACTATGATATGATTCAACCTCCTAAGTGACCTTAAGGAAATTGAATCGACATAAACACAACATACAGATCTCCCTCAGGTGCTTTAGGACCCCCAGGAGCTAATCCACCACTCCAAGTTCCCAACTCATGAGTTAACCTAGCATTTAGATGAATTAAACCCAAATTCGCTCCGATGACAAGGCATGAAAGTGATTGTACCCTATAGTCGCTCTCACAGGCTTGCCTGCTAGTGACTAGAGACCCAAGTTATCAGTGTTATGTTAGCAGCTTTGGGATTTGGGCCGCTTTTTCAGGCCCAGAGCCCAGGTCATTGCCCATAATTGAACCAACTCACTAAATAAATAAAATAACATGGAAATGACCGTACTAAAGCAAATACTTGTTCAAGACCTTGACTGGACCCCTACTAGCCATGATAGGCATTTTATCAAACACTTAGTAAATATGCAACCTACAGGTGCAAATAACAGATCTGAGCATAGGGGTCTCATACTTATCTTAGATTCACCATGAAGCATTGTATCCTTATCACATTAGCTGCTATTTCATCCATTAGGTCATAGATACATTGATCATTCAATAACAAGTAAGAACATGATGAGAGCCACTCATGGCTGATGTCATAAAACACGTAAATAAATAACACAATAGGGACATACATACCAATGAAATCACAACCATATAAACCACATATAAACTAACATAATTCTCATAGAGAATAACCTTTTATTAATGGTATAAAATCCAAACCCGGGATGGGACTTCCATGTTCCACTCGACCGTAGAATGGCTGAGCCAAATCTCTCTTTAACCATTTACCCCCGTGCCATATTCCAAGCATGAATGTGGGATATCATATAATGTTGGGTTGTGTTATATTCTTTCCACGACTAGCCCACGTAGTTAACCGAGGGGTTAGAGGGGGCGGGGGGAGGGCAGAGCCCCCCTTCGTTGCGCCGATTGTGTAGTGGGGGGGTCACAGGGGGTTTGAGGCGTACCTGTAACCCCACTTTATGGGGTCTGGGGTAGTGCCCCAGAAAATTTTGGTTTTGGACCCTATGTTAGGATGGGTGGACCCACCTATGGTTTTGTGCATGATTTTGCACATGTTTTTTGTACGCGATGGTTTTCGTTCCATGGTATTGGATGCTTCGGCATGTATAAATATGTATTA
>APFE030375705.1:224853-251211 GCA_000404065.3 Pinus taeda | reverse complement strand
AATATTTCCAAAGAAAATAATCCATAATTTTTATTGTCATAATCAAGGAATACAAATTACACTTTGTAGATACAATACGTGTATATTCTTCCACGACATTGCATGTCTGATATGAATCTGAATTGTCAAGTGGGAGTTGGAAAACCCATCAAACTAAACCACAAAACCCAAATCAGACATAGGCACACA
Organism: Pinus taeda; assembly: GCA_000404065.3. NCBI lineage: Eukaryota > Viridiplantae > Streptophyta > Pinopsida > Pinales > Pinaceae > Pinus > Pinus taeda. Next base: position 251,022 of record APFE030375705.1, on the reverse strand, counting down.
GGCCCATGAAGATAAACTCTCGCACACAAACCATGGGAAAACATCAATCCAATCAATCTAAGAACTGGGACACAAGTCATAGTCATTCATGAAAATAAAGAATGAGAGGCATGCAGACCTTCGAAGGGCCTCAACGGGAAAAAAAAGCAGCCTACCAACAAGAGTGAGACTGCAAAAAAAGCTCGAGATTAACAATGAAGGCCACGAAGATCTAGATTGCAGAAGACGAAACTTGGATCGTGGTTGAAATCCACCAAGGGAAAGTGAAGAAGCATGAAAGGGGTTGAAAAAACCCATCCCCTCAATGCTTCATTGAGGGGGATGTTGTAAAATATGGCCCCAACTCATGAAGCACAGCCCATAAACCAGTTAAGAAAATAACCTTCCACAATGACAGGTGGCCACACGGGTAGAAAACCACAAGAAACGTCATATATGAAGAGAAGGCACCCAAAGAAATAGAATAGTTGAAGAAGGCACAAAATAGAGCCCATACGAGCAACATCCCATCTGAAAATCCATCAAAAAACCAAAGTTGGTGAGCAAAAAACAAGTAGTCGACGCTAACAAAGCAGAGGGAAGAGGGTTGAAAAAAAGGCATAAATGCCCTTCCAAAAGATCCAAGCAGAATCCATGCTGAGAAAATGAGGATTTCTCAGAAGAAATGAAGAAAAAACACAAAGGGCCACCCATCAAACGTCCCCCCAGACACAACCATCATGCACAAGGCAACACGAAACAAACCTTGAGCAAAACCTGTAAGAGAAAGGAGTGGTGTAGCGTGAGAAGAAGAAGCATGAAATAGGGTCATGGCAGCCAGGGTTGGTGCCCAGACCCTGCCTCGCATCAACAACCTTATTATATTAAATTTATATAAGAAAAACAAAAATATATGAATTTTCAAAATTTCAATAAATATTAATAAAAAATAATAAATTATGCATAATATTTTGTTTTTTTTTTAAGATAGATTGAATTTTAATAATCCATCCCCTCAATATGATGATGATGGTTAACTCCCATTAACACCTATATTTTCTATCTAATCTTAGAAATATAAGTCATTAATTAAAATTATTTAACTTTTTCTATATTAAAAAGAAATGAGACAAACGCTCCTAGATCACCATAGTTTTGTTGAGTTAGAAGGTCAAGAATGTTGGTAGTGTGATAGATATTTCTAAAATTAAATAAAATGAGTATAAGTGATTCAGGAGAATCAACCCTAAGTGATCTATTTTTGTGAGTGCCAAAGGGGTCATCAGATTTTCCAAAAGGGAGAAATTTTATCCAATATTGATTTGTATAAAATTAGGAAAAATTATGTCATTACATGTGTCTAGACCCAAAACGAATCTAGAATATTCAGGCTATTAAGTTGTTTTTATGAAATAGTGTTTTATGGCCAAATGGGCCTTTGTAATAATTCCAAGTGTGAACTTGAAGTGCCTAGTAAGTGTTATTATGGCATATATCCAACCTAGTAGTGTTTTATTATGACGTTTCCTAGCTAGTAGGATGATATACATGGATGTACATTTAGAGCGATTAGAGCGTTCATGGGGGAATGCTAAAATATCATCTCAGCTAACAAAGCTAGAGGAGCACAGATGGAGGAGAGGCTCTTGACAAGAGAGTGAGATTGAGCTCAGGAAAGAACTCAAATAAAAAGAACTCATGAATGTAGGAGAAAAGGGGCCTTAGTCAAAGGGCCCACACAAAATTTCTTGTAAATATTTTCTTCATGATTTAGTATAATCCAAATTTTCCTTATATGTTCAATTCTTTATTGAGTGTGAATTAATATCTTATCTGAAGGAGTAAGTGCCTTCATATTATACCAGCTAGAATTGGGTTCATTCACCTTCACTGAGTCAATAAGAATTTGTATAAAAGCCTATGTGATACTAGACTCTTATAGCATAGTTTCAAGCTTGAGGAAAAAATATGGAAGAAAATGCATCTGGGGTGCTTATATTCAAAGCGTTCTCTGTTGATTGACATGTATATGTCGGTAGAAGAGTATTTGGGAAGGCTTTTTAAGAAGGATCACAAGAGAAAAAAACTAAATGGGAAAAGAAAATGAATGAGAATAGCTCTAGTCATGGACCAACTAATCCGATGGATAACTAATTTGATGAAAGAGAATAAAATTCAAGCCCCAAATGTGATTCGGGTTGAACAAGAGAAAAATACAAGATTGAAGCTAGACATCAAAATTAGATGAATATTTGGACCTATACGGTCCTTGTAAAATGATCTATTGAAATATCCTGAACCCTTTAACAGAAGATCATAGTGGCACCAATCTAAACTTTTCTTTGTTGGGTGGGGATAGCCAGCCCCGTCCTACAAATGGAGAATCACACCACTTCATCTAGCACTTTTTGCTTGATTACTGCTTTTAGGGAATGTATGACCTAGGTGGGAAAGACAACAATAACTAAATAGACATTACACTATATGTGAGCCTATGTATGCCATATAACTACACATCGATAATCAAATTTACTTGTGTTCCATCATGGGTGTCCGCAGTTGCAGTTATCTAATTTTTTGTTTCGGAAAGGATAATACATGTATTTAGAAAATTGCAATTTCATGGTCCTCTCCATAGTGAATCACAACGTACATTTTGAATCAATTCCAACAGATTGGAATTTCATAGTATTTTCCAAAAAACACGGAAATATCAGTCAAAGTAGGTAGATGATGGCGAAAGATTTTGAATGGATCACCATTCGATTAAATCCTTACTGTATGTTGAGTTTTGTTCTTGTGAAATCATTGAAAGCATGCCTTCAAGCTCTAAAAAAATGAGCATGGGATAAAGAGCCAAAATCCCTCAAATTCCCGAATATATCGGACTGGTGTGGGTATTGTTGCATTCATGTTCATGATTTTTTTTTTTTAATGACGAGATTAGAAACGCCAATCTCCATGTGAATATCCCATCATTGATCTATCTCCTCAAGTCCCCAACTATAATATTATCATCATTGGACATTTGAGTGAGGCTTTTAGGGCTTATTTGATTCCAAAGAATTGGACCGTGGACCATACATGTTTGGAATCTCTACAATTATTAGAGCATAGATTTGAGACTTGTGAGTTTCAGATGAGCCAGAGACTCACCTATGTTAATGACTAAACCTCATGTGGTTGGATACTTGACTTGTGAATGTAGTTAGGGGTTTTCAATGCAACAGTCATAGTTTGTGAGTGTTGCTAAGGGTTCAAGCACAATACCTTTTCCTTGAAAAATCAATAGAGTCAAAGGTGAATCAAAGGAGAGAAAAACAAAGTGAAAGTACAAATAGGGGGAGAGGACCACAAACATAAATCACCACATCAAGTGATATTAGAGTGAGAACAATTCTCTCTGGGTTTAATAAATATGAAAAATATTTGTATTGAGGGAATTGCACAAGGAGAGAAGGATGAGGACAACTACTGACATAGAAACCGTAGAGTTATGGAAAAAAACATTGAGAAAAAAAGCAAGGAGGAATTGATAGAATAAGACTCAAAATAAAATGGATGTGAAGAAGTACCTTCCAAGTGTAGAGCCAGGAATAATTGATATATTGAGACCTCAGAAGCGTAGAAAAAGGAAGGTAACTAAGGTAAGTAATTGGTTTGTAATTTTGTTAAATTTTAGTAAGAATTTAGCCTTGAAATGTAGTATCAGTAGTGAATTTTTTTTATTACATTATTGAAGGTTGAAATAAGGAAACATTAATGTTTTTAAAGTGTGAGTCAAGGAACCCTTGAAGCATAAAGGTTGTAGAAGCAAAGAAGTGTTCTAGCCAACGTTGGAAGTCCTCTAGAGGAGAGAACAAGAGAGGTGAGCAAGAGGCGATCAAGAGTGCAAAAGCTTGAGAAGAGAAAGAAGTGCTCAAGAGGTTCCGTAGGAGGAACCAAAATAATACCAATAGTCCAAGCTAAGGAGAATTAGGTGAGGTATTAGATAACAAGCAATGGAGAAGACTTGTTATAGTGGATTGACTTTAAATCATAGTGGGTGAATGGAAGCTCACAAGGAGGATTTGTCGTTGCTACAACACCATCCAAAATTTTGGCCTGCATCCAAATTTCAGAGCCTACTATGACTTTTCATGTTGTCATTTCAAGTATTAAGATCCATCACATTTGGTTTCCCTAAGTGATATTGTCCCTTTTAGAAGAAAATCAGTGTCATATTTTAGCATGGAAAACATCACACATAACACATATGTAGTTTTCTGTTGCTTCAAGGGGTAACCTGGGTGCTAATGAGTCATTCTCATCATGCTGACATGTATCACACTCATTCCAAAAGTATCAAGCACTATTTCACAAGTGTCATCACTATTATTATAAAGTGTACCTTTTGTTTCACACTTGGGAAAAGTTGTTGCAATGTCGTCGCATTGAGGGAATTATGTTGTACATGTGTTATGAGTGATCAATGTTGTGTCATGAACTATTCTAAGTGTGTGATGATGTTTAGTTTTTTCCATTGTTCACTTTGGCCCCATTGATCCCACACTTAGCCAAGTCCAAAAAATTTCCTTCCCAAGCAACTTGACCTCACTCAACCTTCTTGAATTGCGCACTACATAATCCCATTCCTCAAGCTCAGACATTTCCTCTTGGAACTGTGCAATGCACATAGCCTGCCATCCAGAACCACACACTACGTAGTCTCAGTGCTCTGCCTTGGCCCTTCAGCTCTAGAACTGCACAACCCTTACCGTCAGTAACCCTCTTCTGTGCATTTCATAGTCTCAAGAAACAAGCCTCATCCTTGACCTCTTTAACTATGGAACTGTGAAATCCCTTAGCCTCTTTCCCTCCAGAATTGCATTGTGGGAAACATCAAGCCTCAATCCTTTATCATAACTCCTTGAGCCCCTAAAATGCACAATTTTCTTTCCCTGGCCTTCCTAAACTATGCATTACATACTCTCAAGGCTCTATCTTGGCCCCTGACCTTTTGAGCTATGCAATGACACAATCCTTAATGTTGTCTCCCAACCTATCATTCAGTTCTAGCTCAGCTAATGGTTGCCATGAACATGTTAGAATAGGGGATTATCAAACTGATGTTTTCTTGTCATGAGTGTATTTTAATTGTAGTTATTATATCATATTATGACATCATGATGATGAAGGAGATGAAGAAGGAGACCCTGTTAGAAGACACATTTGTAGCTACAAAAACAAATTGACCAATCAAGAAGGACAAAGGGATACCAGATTGCATCAATAGATGGAGATCAAGATTACATTGAAGACTCCCTACCTTCAAACCTTATGGAGGAGGAAGAAGAAGAACATGTTCCATATTTCAAGAAGGTGCAAAGATAGAAGCACTTGACATTGCCATATCATCATGCAGTCTATGTCATCAGTGTCATGTCATGTTATGTCATGGGTCATCATTTTCCACATCATTTTTGGATTGTGTAATTCCAATATTTGAGAAATTTAACATAAAGTTTAACTCCAAGAGTCATCTACAGAATGTGAAAATTCATGAAGGATTCAAAAGGTCATACAGAAGTCAAACAATCACAAGGGTAGTCAAAGAGTCACAAGGGAGGTGAATGATCACCCACCTTTTATATCGACACCCTAATATCTCATGCAAAGGAATTTTCACCTTGGCTCCTCCTACCAGGAATTAGAGAGTAAAATATTTTTTTGGAGTAAGTGGTTACTCTAACGCTCCAGTGTTGGAACTAGTGGTGTTCACTATACTGACGTATCTTAGAACTTTTGCTTAATTTTGAATCTCATTAAGCCAAGACACTTTCATGCATATGTTGTAAATATTGTAAGGCTATTCTTTGAATGTTTTTGATGTATGTTGTTTTCATATATACTAATGAAATTTAACTTTTTTCAGTGAATTTGATACCTATCTTGTTTAAGGTGTGTTGTATGTGTTTTAACAATCGTTTCTTCTATGTGAACGATTTTGCTAGTTTCGAAACGATTCATTCATATGTATATTCTCATGTGTCTTTACTAGACCAGTAATATTAATCTTTTTTTAAAGGCTCACTTTTTCTCTTCTTTTGGTAAACAAACCTTGATACATCCCAAAGTTGAATGTTCCATGTACCTACGCATTACTCTCTTGTGATGGCCATTGTAGCTAAGGAAAATCTCTAAGAACATATGATAGTTGGGTCTTATTTCTGGAAGGGATCCCACACCAAATGGTGAGAAGTCTAATTGGGAATTTTCATCATGGAGGCCCCCTTGCATGTTGGCGGTATCCAACACCTTCATCACTTTTCAATTTGTGAGAGTTGTTGGTCTTCTTTTTGTTGTTGTCGTTATGCCTCATAAGCATGTAAAGAAATAAGTAAATCCTAGTGGTGTATTTGTTTCATCGTTGGAATATTTGGTTATCAGAACCCTCAAAGAGCTGGTTGAACCCAAAAAAAATCTAGGAGAACTTCCACCTATTAAGGAGAATCCATACAGTGAAGGACAAGATATTCAGTTTTTTGACAAGGAGCACCCTGATTACAATGCAGATTCAAATAGTGAGGGAAAAAATTATTTATATTTAAAATAGGAGGAGGAAAACACAAATATATGTCTAAAAAATATTTGTATTGGATGGCCCAAGGGCCTCTCACTCTGTTGAAAAATCTCCACAAAAACATTGAGGAAATTTGTTGTCAAAGTTGAATCCAGATAAGAAGAAAAAATCTAAAGACCATATAGACAATTTCTACATGAATTTATGGATGCTTGAGGTAAGTTTTGATGATGTTTCTTGTAGACTCTTTCCATATGCTTTAGAAGGTAGAGCATATTCATGGTATGACAATCTTCCAACCAATTCAATCTGAAGCTGGAAGGAGTTTAACAAGATTTTTCTTGAAAAAATTGTTAACGATAAGACTGTGGCCATGTTGTTGAAAGAACTTTGTAAGAGAGTGGGGAATAAAGAAAGTATTAAATATTTTAATAAGATATTTATGCATTTGTTGTATAAGGTCCCGAGCAATGTGAAACCTCACTATCATATCTATAAGGATTGTTGCATATCTACCTTGTCAACTAACATTTCTGTTTTTTTTAAAGAGTTGAGAAGGAAACACTAGCCTTAAACTTTACGGAAGGTCTTGTTGTAGAAAAATATTTGTGATTTATTAGAGTAATCATAGATGAAAATGATCCCAAAAACTCCAAAGGATCTAAGAAAAACCAAGCCTCTTCCACTAGAACTAATGACATATTCTTTCGATATGGAAGACTTGACCAAGTCTTTGAAGTTTCTTATGAACGGAGTATCATAATTGAAGAGATGGTAAATCAAGGCATCTACTACTAGCAGAAACTCTTCGAGGCCATCATTTTTCAAAAAGAATAACAATTCAAAATTGGAAAAATATGCTCAGAGTTCTAAGATGGTGTTCATTATGAAAATCTTGGGCATGGATAATTTTTGGACCTTTCATTAAGAAAAAGCATTCAGAAAAGCCATACCCATAGTGGAACCATAATATGAAGACTATGATGACTAATCTCATTGATACCCTATTAACAAAATAATAGTATGAGAAAAATGAAGAAACAAGTAAACTTGTCACAACCAAGACAATTCAGATGTTGGACATTCAACGAATGTGTTCAACATTATATACAATGCTGATAAACAAAGTGATAATCATTCATTAGCGAGTGAAGGTGCTCGTAAGAGGTCAACTTATCATTATAACCTGAGGAGAAAGGGACTTATTTATGATAAGGCAATTAAGAAGTATTTGTTATGCAAAATTATTCCACATTCCAACCCATCTCATAATTCACAAAACAAGCTTGAAGGAGGTCCTTCTTCGAAGAATACTTTGAGCAACAACAAGAACAATTCCATCACTCTTGTTGTAGTGGATACAATTACATCACCCGACTCATCAGCATAGCCCTCTACAATAGAAAATTTCTATTACAACATTGTTGAAGATATGAAGAGAGCTCACTATAACATTTCACTCTTTGAGATCAAAATTATATCGAGCTAGTGGGAACTGATTCTCTAGGTACTCTCATCCCACACCCCAACAAGTAAAGAAGTTTTTGCTTCTCAGATAATGTCTGGTAACTCTCGCGATATCATCAAATTTGTTGTAAATGTTGTAAATTTATGTTCTAACACTATGTACCCTCCGTTTATGTTAACTTTTTAAATTCTTAATTATAGTGTTCACAATTGTTTGGTTGATTTTGGTGAATTCATAATTGTTATGCTATTCTCTGTTGCTAAGAATGATAAAATTGATACATGGATCATGAAAATGGACAGATCACTTGTCTAATCCATTGGTGAACTCAAAAATTTCCTTATTCATTTGTCATTTGATTATAGAGTTCACCAATGTAAAAATATGATAGTTGTGGACATTCCTGAAGCCTATAGATTACTTCTGAGCAAATATTGGTCCAACAAACACCAAGGATACTTTGTGATGGATTGGTCTCATTTATAGATTCCATATAAGGGAAGAAATAATCAAATTCTAGTTGAAAGTGAGCCCTACATGAAGTGCATTGGTGGGCTCCAGTATTGCAGTAATAATGCTGCAACTCTTGGGACTCCCTTCTTTACTTTTATCAACCCAGTAGTTCGTAACAAACTTGGAAGCGACGGTGCTATATGCACAAGTACTAGCTATTGCCCCGACTGTCACTTGATCAGCTGGCACAAGTCCAGTAGGAGCTTAAGCCAACTTCTATGAGCTCTTAGAAGAAGTTTTCAACTGATGGATGAAAGTTAACTCAAAGGAGGTTAATCTACTTGCAGAAAGAAACTAAAAGCTGAAAGGAAATGCAAACCCTAGTTTTACCAACTAGCCCTATTGATGCAAGAAAAATGATGGAAGCTACTGAAAGTGATGCCATTGATTCTTGGGAAGGTTAAGTGCATGTGTCTAAGCTACTTCTGAAGTGAAGTCTGAAAAGAAACATATTTTTGTACTTTTGAGCAATCTTGCAAAATTATTATGCATGTATTTCAACTGTTTTGACTATGCAGAGGTGAAAGGAAATGGAGTGGGCTCTTGCAGGAGGTTGGGAAGGTGATAAGAGGGCGTAAGGGGTCCCTAGCACCCTTCCAGAGAGTTTCACAGTGATCGGATCTCAAGAAACCGCTTTTGGGAGCTTCTACAGGAAGTCTGTAGGGGTTCTACAGGATGTTCTACATGATGTTCCGAAAGGGAATTTTGAAGGGCTAATGGTGGAAGAAAGGTAGAGAAGTGGAATTGGAGGTTCAATGAGGGTGTGAAGAGGCCTAGGACCTGGTGAATGAGGTTGACGAGTGGTTAAGGTGATTGGATTGTTCGAAGACAAAAGAAGTAATGTTGTACAAGAACGTAGGAATTAGGTCAAAATGAGAAAATGTGGCGAATGAGAGGCAATAATTTAAGTTAGAGGATAGAGCAAGTTGCATTGAGGGAGCAAGGGTAGGCAAAGAGGTATCATAGGTGATCTGCACATTATTTTCCAAAATGACCAAACAAAGACTAGGAAAACCAAGGATCTACCTACTTTAACCTAATTTGACCTAAATACCAGAAATCATGATGGACAATAGTTTATTGGTAGAAAATAATGTATGTCAACTATGAAAACCAAGCAAGAATGGATCCAAGCATGTAACCACAACTGGTACCAACTTTTGCTTCTAAGAATCTAACACTAGCAATTGCATGAAGAAGCAAAAATAGTGTTTTTATGGCAGCAAGGACACCTTGGTCTCAGCTCATGGTCCCAAAAATGGAGAGGTGAGATCAGGGGTTTCTTGATAGCCCTTTTTGAAGATCTTTTTTTTTTCCAACCTATTAAATCAAATTAAAACATGAACAACTATTTCTATCAGCAAAAATGGACTAAGTAACCAAGCAAGATTGTAATCTACTAGCAGAAATTATTCTATGAGTACAGCAAAAACATATAACAATACACAGACGAGGTCCTGGAACTTAGGTTGGGCCCAACCCCAAGAGCTATAGGCTCCTAAGAAGAAGCTCAGAACTGAAGCAAAATGAAACTGATCTCCATTACTCAGAAAATAACCATGTCATAAAATGTTTACAACAAAAGCTCCAAGATGAGTCGAAAACAGAGCAGCACTAGAGTGCAAAATACAAATATTCAAAAAGTAACCTATGAACGCTGGAGGCCTTCCTTCTTATACACTACGAGGTCCTCCAGCAACCCTCCTTAACTCAAGGGACTTGGCTGCTCAAACTGTCAGTAATCAGTCACTTTACACAAAACTGCTTGGCTACCCTTGGGAATCGTTTTTGGTGGCCTGCTAAACTCTAAACTGATGGTGGAGAATTCGAGGAAGGGGCCATTTAGTGCAGGAGACACCCTTCCTATGAATCCTCACCCTTGTTCCCTCATGTTTGGCTATCATCTGGCTCATAAATGCTTGGCCTTGGTCCAAAAGTTGTCCAAAAATATGCAATAACCACACGTTAGCCTTCTCGGTAAAGTGACTGTCCTCATTCATTCAATTAACATAAATATACTCAAAGGCATGCATAAACTATGAAAAATGGTGGATTTATGAAGAAAAATTAGGCAAAATAAGCCCAATAAGCTACCCAATTTTGGGGCTCATCATCACCCCCCTACTAAATGGGTTGCTCATCCTCTGAGCAACTAATCCAGCTCATCATCATTGATTTCTTTGACCACCTCTCTCACATCCCAGGTTTCTGAGGTGATGTCTTCCTCATGGTCATGAAATACTGCTTGTCTTTCTACTTCCTCCCACTACCTTTGTTCCTCTTCTTCTTTGACTCCTTCTAGCAGTCCTAAGAGCAAGGGAGGACTATACTTTAGGCCGATCCAGCTAGCCTGTAGAGTTTGCATTGACTGCTTATAGAGGGGTACTCTTGCCAAGGCCTCCCTCATCCTTGTTGGGGTATGGTATTCTCTTATTTGCAGACTATGGGACAGTGTATTCCACCTTCTTGTGCAAGCATGCATGTAGTTATCCCCCAACAGTCTTTCCATGTCCTCGAAATGAGCAATATCTTGAGCTTGTCATTCAATGTAGTCTGGTAGAGCTTGAGGGTTATTGGCCAAGTGCTGGTGGGCATATATCAAGGCTGAGGGATCCTTCGGCTCTGCTCTGATCATGAGTGGCTCACTTAGCTCCCTATTCATGATATTTTGAATCTCTGCTACCTTTTTTTCCTCCTGGTTTAACCAAGAGGCCATGGCCATAAGTTGCACATCTCCTACTGCAACATTTGGGTCCCATAGGTTCATGTTAGAAAGGGCCAGATTGTGGAAATAGAACTCTGATAATTTGGCCTTATCCTCTGCTGAGCTACTGTCATACAAAGCCATAAATTGATGGTAATTTTGAAATGGCATGGTGCCCCTTTGGGCCAAGGTGTTAATATGGAACTGCAACCATTGATCTTTAAGGTATAAGGTATATGACTTGGCGGGTTGCCGACATTGCAAAACTTCTATTGCCTAGTTGGCCATGCAGGCCAATTGAGCTTCTGTTTCTTGTACCTATTGTTTTAGAGACTGTATTTCCCCTGCTGCCTGTAATTCTATCTCTTGTAGCTGTTTTGTTAGTGCCTCAACCTCAGCCTGCAGCACGTCCTCTCTCTGCTATTCATCATGGGTTCCTTTGTCTTTTGGGGGCCTTTCTTGTCACTGTTGTTCTCCCAATATGGAGCGCCTATTTTCCCTGTGACTTCCCTGGAGCTGCAGTTGATGTTTCAGTAGCTCATTCTCTTCCTGTAGTTTGGCCCTTTGACTGCTCTCCACATGCCTTACCATGGCCAATTCCTTTCTTGATTCCTCGAGTTGTTCTTTCAGGTGGCCTATGTCTGCCACACCCTTGGATTTAGCAATCCTCATCCAACTGTGAGTCCTAATCCTTTCTTCTTCCAGTGCAAAGAAAAGTGGCAACGCAAATTTTTGGGGAATTATCTTCCCATATTCTAAAAGGTTATAGTATGAGTCCAAGCTAGGCTGAGGGCTAGGTTCCAATATTTCCTCTGTCTTTTCTTCTGCCTATGAGTGTTTGGCTGCCTTTTCCTCCAGTTTCTTGGTCTCTCTTAGCTTAGCTAGAGTTTCCTATAGAGACTCCTCAGCTTCCTATAGAGCTGTCTTTGAGTCCACCAGCCTAACTTTCTCCCTCCAGGTGGAAGTTTTTGGGCTTCCTCGTTCATAGGTGATGGAAATTTTTGCAGGGGACTCTTCTTTTGGCTTAGGTGTTGTGTCCTCAATGATGATTGGCGCCTTTGATTGAGGTTGGGCTCTGCCTGCTTTGATCTGTGTGCTCCTCATTGCTTTAAAGTACATGGAGGGTTTCCTTTTTCTCTTCCCTTTTTGTTTTGGAGGTGTGCTTAGAGTGGCAAGCATAGCTGCTACCTCTCTCGCCAATGTCTCGGGTGATTTCTCCTCTTGCTGTTCTTTTTCTCTGCTTCCTGTAGAAGTCCCTGTGTCAACTGTTTCTGGCTGTGTTGCTACTATTTCAGGATGTGTCTTTCCCTGTTGTTTGGACGTGCCTTCTTTGGCTGTGACAACTTTTATTTGGGGTTTTTCAGCCCTCTCTACTTTAATCTGCATTCCCTTTCCCCGTGGTGTTTGTGCTGTTGTTTGCGCCTCTGTTTTGGGCTCAACAATCTGGTCCATTTCTCATTTTTCTTTTTGTCCTTGCTGTGCTTGAATTTTCTGCGTTCCTTCATCATCGGTTTTCTCACCTTCTTCCGTGTGTTCCCCCTCCTCACTGCTGGATGGGGTGATGTTTTCGGCCAAAACTTTGATATTATCATCCCTAGACATGTTTCAGAATATTTCCCATGATATGGGGATAATGTAGGTGTGTAGGGCATCTTATACTAATAATTTGATGAGCCCATGATGGGCCAACTGGTCTGGAATCCCTTCATTCATTTTTGTACCACATTCAATCAATGACTGAAGAAGAAAATAGGGAATGCTCAGTTTCATTTCTGGAGGCAAATCAATTCCATGTCTTAGTTCACACAGCAACCTAAATGATAGCCATAGATAATGTTGAATCTTCCTTCACAGGTAATGTACTTCATGATTTGGAAACTGACTTCACTCCAGAGAGGAGGCAAGCTGGCTCTCTTCACCCCATTTTTGTCCTCTACAGGATGTTCCTTGGGCAGATAGAATGCTTTCTTGGCAGCTTGGCCCAATGCCCTCTCTTCTTTGCTCCAAGATAACCCTAATGGTAGACCAATACCTTGACTTATGAGCTCAGGGGTAAGCTCTAGGGTCAAACCCCTAAAATTGATTGTGGCCTGTGTCTTTGATTGAGGTCTCAGGGACATTAAAAATTCTTCAGCTATCTCCTCGTCATGACCCTGGATTTTTTCAAAGAATGGAATCGAATTGGCTCATGTGAAAAGGTTCACCACCTCTGGATGCTCGTGCAATTTGCTGGAGTCTGAGGGTTCTTTTCTTATGAATCCCCCTGGCATGGTGAGAGTGCTCCTTTTTTATGCTTTGTTCAGAAAAGGGAGTGTTGTTTATGGTTTCCCCCTAGACTCAAGGAAGAATTTCCTCGGCTGTTCAATATCAATTAGCAATAATTCCCTGGTTTCAAGACTGCTGTGACTTAGTTATTTGTTTATGAAAGGAAAAATTTTGTTTCTATAGACAGAGGATAAAGGCCAAATTTTCTTCTCAGCACACATTCAGATATGCAAATTTAAAATTTTCATCCACAGGCTAGCTCTCACAGCTACATATATCTTTCCTATAGGAGAATTTTAGAAACAGGAAATGTGGAGGGGAATCTTGATGTAGAAACAACTAGGAAACCAAGTGCAATACACAGGCAAACGTTTTTCTTTCAATTCACAGGTAGAATTTTCTCTGATTCCCCAATCTGACACCGTTCAATTCACCACCCTTCCAAAACATACCATGCATAGGAGAGTTTTTCGAGCCTATCTTGTTTGGTGCTCCTAATTCGATGAAGAAAAATCTCAGGCTTCCCTGCTCCGGAAAGTTGTGCAGTATCTCCTGTAGGACTCTTCCTGTAGAAGACCTCCCCTAGTTCCTGTAGAATGTCATTGCACCTCTGAACGAGCCTGATACGTGGGAGATTTTTGAAAACAAGTAGAAAATCTAGCGGAGGATGACTGGTTAACAGTTTCTGGGAAGCAGCAGACGTGTACTCTAGTCGAGGACATTGCAAGTTCAAAATGATAGAAGGTGGTGTGGGTTTTAGCGGAGCATATTTTAATTTCAACATGATTCATGGTGAGGGAATGAGGTGGCCAGACCGGACCGTTGATCCAATGTCACAACCATAATTTCTCTGTGTAGTTCTGGCCGCCATCACCTTTCCTCTGCCATTAACCGCCGCCACCACTACTAGTCCTGACGATTTTTCCTTGAATGGACACTCCACATGTGTTGGCTGCACATCTCGTTGGCGATTTTGAATGTAACTGGCTTGTTTGAATCTCATGAGGCTATGCAACTGGCTTGTTCGGATCTCACCAGGCTATGTAACTGGCTGAGGGTGGCCAGTTGACTGGCCACTGATTCCCTTTAATCCAAACCGTTTCCATAGGCATGCAACTTTTGAAATATAGTTTATGCAATTCACGAATGAGTTTAGACACTTACCTGTGTGGCCACAACCACGTTATGTAGACTTCGAGTCTTGGAACCGCTCCTTTGTTTGCTGCTGCTTGATGCATGAGCATTGGAACCCATTCCTTCGTGTGTTGATGCTGCATGCACAGGTTTTGGAACTCATTTCCTCATTCGTTGATGCTGCATGTATAGGCTCGCTTGGCTTTGGCTGTTGACAATATTTTCATGTTCAAGATGAGCCCTTTGCATGTTTCCTCAAATCTTTTCGGTTGTCCCTATCTCCAGAGTGTGTCTTCTAGAGGGATCAGCTCTACAGGATTCTTGTAGGATGTCCTGTAGCTGCTTCTCCTCCTGGGATGCAAGCTAACGAGTAGGGACATACTGTTGACGAAGGATTTGGTTGATGAGGGGTCTAGATGGAGATTGACAGGTAAGGTGAGCAAGACAGTACCGCTTATTTTTCTACTAAAAATTCTTGCTGGAAGTATGAAGGAAACAGGATTTTTTAGTGTGACTGTGCAGGAACAAATAACAGGATGGGTGCAGTGGAGGTGCAAAGATATGAAACAGGGTGACATATGGTGATGGATGGATACAAGGGTGCTCATAGACCTAACAGGCAGAATCCAGCTTCTAGTTTCTTTCCCAAGATTAATTCTGGCCTATCTGGAGGGCCTACAGGAACTTCCTGTAGAAGCTATAGGACTTCCTGTAGAAGCTACAAAACTTCCTGTAGAAGATGAAATCATGACCCGAATGTGATCAAATCTTAGGAGAGGGGGGTGGACATGGAGGAAGTGCTTGTGAGGTGTGATTTTGTCTTGAAGCCGATCTCTGTCCTTGTTTTGTGCGACCCTGCAACCTACAATTTTTCCACATAAATTATTGTTTTTTTTTAGAGAGAGAGAGACAACTGGGGCGCCTCCAGGAGGTTTTCACCCTCATTGTCTGCCCCGATGCCTCCAAGAGGTTTTCACCCAAGGATATTATTATTCCTTTTTTTGTTTTTTCATGATCTAGGTGTGGGTGGAGTAGAGACAGGGCCCTGCTCCACTACCAACACTGACTTGTCCAAAGTTTCAATAAACTCCTGCCTAGAAAGGGGTTTCCTGTAGATTTTTAATCGGTTCCCATTAATGAGCATGGGGATGGATTTTTCATCAATTTTCCTTATGAGAACTAAACCATTGTCATTGCATTTCTTCACTATATATGGTCCTAGCCATCTTGTCTTCAGCTTCCCTTTGAAATCCTTGTACCTTGAATAATATAGTAGTGCCCAATCTCCTGGCTGAAATTGCTTTTCGTTAAGGTGCTAGTCATGCCATATCTTTCTCTGGAGTTGGACCACTTCTGAGTGGAGGAGGGCTTTCATTCTCTATTCATCCAATCCATTCAACTGTAGTAATCTTTCCTATTGTGCATGGCTTAGGTCTAGGTCCAGCTGAGATGCCAACCTCAATGTGTTGTACTCAGTTCATAAGGTGTGAAACCTGTTGTAGTTTTCCAAGTGGTTTTGCAGGCCCAGGTGGCCTCAACCAAGCAATCAGCCCAATCTTTTCTATTGATGCTCACTACTTTAGTCAAAATCCCTTCCAAAGCTTTGTTAGTGACTTCCACCTGCCCATTTGCTTGCGGATGATAAGGGGTGGAAGTCTTGTGCTTAATCTTGTGATGAGTGAGCAAGTCTTCAATAAGGTTAGAGGTAAACTGACTTCCTTGATCGGTGACTAATTCCCTTCAGTAGCCAAACTTGTAGAATATATTTTCCCTCAAAAATTCAGCCACTTTTTCTTCTGTTGCTGCCTTGATTGCCTTTGTCTCTGCCCACGTTTTTAGGTAGTCCGTGCACACAATGATGTAATACTTCTGCTTTGAAGGAGGATTGATAGGACCCACAAAGTCCATGACCCACTTCTCAAATGGCTCAAAAGTCACTTGAGGTTGGAGGGGCATCTCATCCCTTGGAGTCGGTTTCCCCATCCTCTGACATCAGTCACATTGGCTGATGTATCTTCTGACATTGTGATGAAGAGTGGGCCAATAGTAGCCTTCCTGTAGAATTTTGAAGACAGTCCTTTTTGTTGCAAAGTGGCCTCCACAGGGCCCATCATGACAGGTTAGGAGGATGTCAAAAACTTCCTCCTCCCTAACACAATGCCTCAAGATTTGATCTGGGCCAAGTTTAAACAAGTTGCCCCCAATCCAAGTGAATGGGGCACTTTTCCTCATAATTTTAATTTTGAGGATAAGTGTGGAGGGAACTGTACTGAAACCAAGTAATTTTCTATATCAGTAAACCAGGGAGAGAGTACTGAAATAGAAAACAGGTTTTCATCTCGCATTTGATCATCTACCGTCCCTTCTTCACCTGCGGGAAAATCTAGTCTAGACAGAAAGTCAGCAACAACATTTTCCTTACTTGGCTTGTCAACAATGGTCAAATCAAATAACTACAACAAAAGTAACCATCTAATGAAACGAGCATTCACATTAGGTTTATTCATTAAATACCTAATCGCAGCATGATCAATGTGTACAAATGTTTGATAACTAGTGATGTAGTGTCTGAACTTGTTTAGGGAATGGACTACGGCCAGGAACTCTTTGTCGGTTACAATATAGTTCAATTCTGCCTTGGACAGGTTTTTGCTGACAAAGTATATGGAATATGGTAATTTCTCCTCAACTTGTCCTAAGGCTGCCCCTATGGCTTTGTTCGAGGCATCAGTGTGGATGTGGAAAGGTAGGGCCCAGTTTGGACCTCTCAAGATCAGGGTAGATACCAAATTATCTTTCAACTCATCCAGAGCCCCTTGGAAGTCATCAGTCCATTTAAACTCAACATCTTTCCCTAAGAGGCTAAACAATGGTGAGGCTAGCTTACTGAAATCCTTGATGAATCTTCTATAGTATCCTGCCAAGCCTAGGAAACTTCGAACATCTCTGACCTTTTAAGGAGGTGGAACCTTTTGGATGATAGCGATCTTGTTAGGATCCACCTGTAACCCTTGCTGATAAATTGTATGACCTAGCACGGTCCCTTCAGTCATCAAGAATTCACATTTTTCGGGACTGAGGGACAGGTCCATCTCAATGCACTTGGTTAAAACGTTTCCCAGGTTAGTTAACGCTTCTTGGAAATTGGACCCATAAGGAGTAAAGTCATCCATATCGATTTACACCGAATTGTGAACCAGTTCAGCAAATATGCTCAATACTGCTCTCTGGAAAGTGGCAGGAGTGTTGCATAACCCAAATGGAAGGACCCGGTAGGCAAAGGTACCCCATGGACAAGTGAAGGTTGTTTTAACTTGGTCTTTCGGGCTGATTTGGATCTGATTATACCCACTAAACCCATCTATGAAAGAGAAGAACTTCTTTCCTGCCAGTCCATCCAACAGTTGATCTATGAAAGGCAAAGGGAAATGGTCCTTCTTGGTGGCTTTGTTAATTTCTCCGTAATCTACACAGATTCTCCACTTCCTGTTTTTCGTGGGCACAAGCACTAGAGGTGAGACCCACTCACTGTCAGAGATGGGGTAGATGAATCCTGCATCCAACAAGTTTTGCAACTCTTCTTTGATGATTTCTTTAGGGGCTAGATTCATTCTCCTCTGAGGCTTCCTGACTGGTTTATAATCCTCTTTAATGTAGATGTGATGGGTACAGACCGAAGGGTGGAATCCTTTCATCTCCCTATAGCTCCAAGCGAAAGCATCCAAATTATTGTTCAATAAGCTACACAGCTCCTTCTCCTGGGAGGGAGATAGGGAGGAGCTGATCTTTAAGGTTCTTTCGGGGCCAAATTCCACACTCTTAACTCTAGGAGAGGTTGGATCAGTCACACAGAGGTCCACTAAAGCACTGGCTTGGGTATCTTCCACCAACTCCACTAATGACAGTGCACCAAGAGGTGGGTTTTGGATCAAATTCTCAATCAAGTCATCCTCAGTTTCAGGGCCTCCCCTAGTGGCTTCCACTGTGCACAAAGGTGTAGAGTAGACCTCGTCCCCATCTCTCTCTTCCAACCAGAGTGGTAAGTCAGGTTCTAGCAGAGGTTGGGCAGGAGGATAGAGTACTAGCTGCTTAGACACAGGCCCATTCTTGATGGTCATGCGTCCAGCTCGACAACTGATGTAAGCATCCGTAGTAGCTAACCAAGGC
Source organism: Pinus taeda (assembly GCA_000404065.3). NCBI lineage: Eukaryota > Viridiplantae > Streptophyta > Pinopsida > Pinales > Pinaceae > Pinus > Pinus taeda. The sequence goes on along the minus strand of APFE030375705.1, from coordinate 232,230 downwards.
CTTCCCAAAATGAGGGGGTATCCAGTGAGTTTTTCCTTTGGTTGAAGGACCAAGAAGTCCGCGGGGTACTCCCAAGAGTCAATAGAGACCAGGACATCTTCCATTATCACTTTGGGAGTCATGGTGGAGTGGTCTACTAACTGTAGAATTGTCGAGGTCTTTCTTAAGGAACTCTGAAGGTTGAGTTTAAGCATAGTGTCCCTGGTCATCACATTAATGGAAACCCCTAGATCAATCAAGGTGTGGGGGATTATGGTGCCATTGATGTGGACATCAACTACAGGACTCCTAGGGTCCAAATATTTTGGACAGATCACTTGCCCCAACATTAGATCGGACAGTTGTCCTATGACATTGATAGTCTGAGCATCTCTCTTGCACCTGCCTGGGTGCCTGAAGCACTTCTCCTTGATCAATTTGTTGTATATTGGTACATATTTTATGGTCTGGAGAAGTTGTATTTTCACACACAACTACTTAAGTTCTCCTAGAAGTTTAGTCTCCTTTGGGTTTGGTTGCGTGGTTGCCGTTAGTCGCTCAGGAAAGGGTGGAATGGCTTTGGGTTCACTTTCCTGTTTTTCTTCCTCGTCCTCCGGGGGAGGAAGTTGGCGGTCTGGAAGGACCTTCCCAGATTGCAGGTTGATCTCCTAGATCTCCACAACATAGGTAGGGCATGTTGTCTCCCCAGTGTATACCCATTGGGCCTGTCCGTTGTTGGGGTTCGGGTTCAGTTGGGCAGGAATCTAGGGTTGTCTTGGAGGAGCAGGAGGCAATGGTTGTGGTCGAGCAAGTGGTGGAGGCAGAATGGCAGGAAGAGAGTTGTATTGGGGCCTCCACCCCTGCTGAGGTGCATTCCACTGAGGCTATGGCTGGACATGTGAGGGAAACGAATGAGCAGTAGGTTGAGTATGGTATGGAGATGGATAAGACCATGGAGGAGGTGCGGACCAGGAACGATGAGCAGGGGGCCCCAAGAAGGTATTTGAGGGGATTGGTTGGGGCTATAATAAGCTTGGGATGTCCCTGACATCCCCTACTGGTAAGGTTTGGGCCCATGTGGACTCCTTTGGTTGAGGAAGTAGAGAGGTTCAGTGGTAGCCTCAGTCCCCTGGTACATAGCTTTAAATCTGGGCAAGGTTGGGCATTGGTTTGTGGGGTGGTCTTCCTCACAAACGAAACACACCTCTACTGAGTGCAATGGACACTCGTTCTTAGGGTGCTTCCTCGTACATCTGGGATAGAAAATGGCCAAAGCCCTCTCAGCTTCCTCTTTCTTTTGTTGGATTCGGAAAGTATCAAGTTGCATGGAAATGGTCTGTCTCATCTCACTTTTGAGGCCTTCCATCTGATTAGAAACCTCATGCTTGGAGAAGGTGGTACTAGCTGAAAGTGGATTCCCCCTAACTCTTTTCCGAGTTTCCCTTGAATGGTTTCTAAACACAGTCTTTATGTCCTCATAAGGTAGTTGGTAGATGTCTCCTCCAACTAGCAAATGAAGGGTATCTAGCAAGTCTTCAGGGACTCCTCGGAGCAGAACCATCTTCAGAGATTCAGGGTCAAGTGTGAAACTGACCCGTTTATAACTAAGTTGGAACCTTTCCTCGTAGTCTTCTAAAGACTCATCATTTCCCATGGACATCCGAAAGATTTCTCCGTTTGTTTCTTTTGACCTACAGTAGTCCCAGTATTTGTTGTTAAAGGCTCGCTGCATCTGAGCCCAAGTGGTGATATTGTTTCTAAGTAATCCCATGAACCAACGTAGTTCTACATCCTTGAGGGTAGAAGGAAAGAGCTTCATCTTTTGCTCATCCTCAGCATAGTCATAAGTTCGACAAAGGACAACAAACTCAAATAGGAAGGTATCAAGGTCTTCAATGGTAAACCCATGGAAGTGAGGTAAGGCTGGGGGACTTATGTTCTTCATTTTCATGTCCCCATTGGTCTCTTGGATGGGAAAGACACCTTCTATTCTCTCATTATCTCCTATACCATTTCTGTGTTCAACCATGGTCTCGAGAGGGATGTTCTCTTGCTCTTCTTCTATTATAGGATCTTCGTATATCTTGGGAGGTTCACCTATAGGTTCTTCTGGATCACGGCCACCAAAGAAGAGAGAAGGGTGACTCAGTGATGTGGTGGGGGTGTTGGGTAAGAATTTTCTAGTATTGTCTCTGTTCCTACAAGGCATGAAATGAAATATTTTTGGCTGCTTTTTGTTTTTCTTTTTTTTTTCTGCTTGTACTTGCAAAACTAAAAGAGATTGAATCACAACTAACTAGAATCTATCTTGCTGAAATGAAAATGTGGAATTGAAATGAAAGCAGGAAAGGACTAATCTATTTTGCTGAAAGGAAATTACAGGAATGAAATGCTAGGCTACGCTTGTGAAATTGAAATGCTAATCTATGCTTACAAAATCGAAATGATAGTTTAGGAAAGCAGGAAATGTCTAGTCTACTTTTGCGGAAATGAAATTGCAGAATGAAAATGAAATAAACTACTTGGCAGAAGGTTGTAGTGGAAAATAGAAGAAAAGAAACAATCACAAATACTCTGACACTTCCCCGGCAACGGCACCAAAAAGAGTGGTGGGCTCCAGTATTGAAGTAATAATGTTGCAACTCCTGGGACTCCCTTCTTTACTTTTATCAACCCGGTAGTTCGTAACAAACTTGGAAGCGACGGTGCTGTATGCACAAGTACTGGATCTTGCCGCAACTGTCACTTGGTTAGCTGGCACAAGTCCGCTAGGAGCCTAAGCCAACTTCTTTGAGCTCTTAGAAGAATCTTTTTAACTAATGCATGAAAGCTAACTCGAAGGAAGCTAATCTACTTGCGGAAAGAAACTGAAAAGATGAAAGAAAATGCAAACCCTAGCAAACCCTAATTTTACCAGCTAGCCCTACTGATGCAAGAAAGAGAATGCAAGCTACTAGGAGAGATGAAATTGACTTCTAAGAAGGTAAAATGCATGTGTCTAAGCTACGTCTATGGTAAAATCTGAACAAAACATCTTTTTGTATTTTTGAAGAAGTTGTCAGATTTATCATGCATGTGCTTTCACTATTTTTGGTTGTGCAGAGGTGGATCGGCGAGAGAAAATGCTTGCAAGAGGTTGAGAAAGTTTAGAGAGGGCCTAAGGGGTCCCTGGCACCCTTCTAAAGAGTTTCACAAAGTTTGGCTATCAATAAAATGCTTTCGTGAGCTTCTACAGGAAGTCTGCAGGGGTTCTACAGGATGTTCTGGAATTTCTACAGGATGTCTGTAATTTTCTACAGGATGTTTAGAAATGGGATTTTGGAGGGTGGATGGAGGAAGAAAGATGAAGGAGTGGGTATGGAGGTGAGATAAGGGTGTGAAGAGGTCCAGGACTTGGGGAATGGAGCTGAGGAGTGGCGAGGATGGTTGGATTTGTTCAAGGAGAGGTGGAGCAATGTTGCACAAGAATATGGGAATTTAGGGCAGAGTGAGCAAATGGCAAACGTGAGGCAAGAATCCAGGTTGGAGGATGGATCAGATGGTATTGATGGAGTACGGACAGATAAAGATGTACTACAGGTTCTCTGCAAGTTATTTTTTGAACTAAACAAATAAAGACTTGGAAAACCAAGGATCTACTTACTTTGACCTAATTTGACCTAGATAACAACAACGAAAATGAACAGAAGTCTATTTGCAACAAAATCATGTGAAGTGACTATGCAACTCAGTAGTCATGAACCTAAGGAGGCAACAAAAACTGATATCAAGTTCGACAACTAAGAACCCAACACTACTAATTGCATGGTGAAGCAAAGACAATGTTTTTGTTGGCAGCAATGTCACCTTTGCCCCAGCTCATGATCCCACTGAGGGAGAGGTGAGATCAGAGGTGCTTGATGGCCTTTTTCAGAAGTTCTTCCCTGTTATTAATCCATCAACTAAATTTGAACATGAAAAACCTATCTAATCATCAACCATGACCTATGTAACCAGCAAGATGTTAATCTACTTAACATAAATTATTTTGCAAAGACATAAAAATGAATAACAATACACAAAGGAAGCCTTGGCGCTTGGGTTGGGCCCAACCGCAAGAGTTGCAAGCTCCTAAAGAAACTCAGAACTAATTCCAAATAAAGTTGCTTTCCATTACTCAAAAATAACCATGTTCATAAGAAAGTTATACAACAACAACTACAAAATGAGCTTAGAAAATAGTAGCACTATAGTGCAGAAATACAACAGTCCAAAAAGTAACCTACGAAAGCTGAAAGCCTTCCTATTTATGCACTACGAGGGGCCTCAACAGCCCTCCTTAACTCAAGGGACTTGGTTGTTCAAACTGCTAGTAAACATTCACTTTTCACCAAGCTTCTCGGCTGCCTTTAAGATTCGTTTTGGTGGCCTGCTGAGCTCCAAATTGAGGGTGGAGATTTCGAGGAAGGGTCATTTAATGCAAGAGACATCCTTCCTACGAATCCTCACCCCTGTTCCTTCATGCTTGGCTGTCATTTGGCTCCTAATTGCTTGGCTTTGTTCCAAAATTTGTCCAAAAAACCTAAAATAACCATGTATTAGCCTTCTTGGTAAAGTGACCACCCTCATTCGTTCATCTAACATAAACATACTCAAAAAACTTGCATAAACTATGAAAAATGGTGGATTGATCAAGAACAATTAGGCAAAATGAGCCTAATAAGTTACCCAATTCGAGGCTCATCAAGGGGGTGAGGTGGCCAGTCTGAACCGTTAATCCAATGTCACGGCCATCATTTCTCTGCGTGTCCCTGGCCGCCATCACCTCCCCTCTCCCATTAACCGCTGCCACCACTGCCAGTCCCAACGATTTTCCCCAACTGGACACTCCACACGTGTTGGCAATTTTGAATGTAACTGAGCTTGTTCAGATCACACGAAGCCATGTAACTGGCTGAGGGTGGCCAGTTTGACTAGCCACCGATCCCGTTCAATCCGAACCATTTTGACAAACATGCAGCTTTTGAAATATAGTTTATGTAATTGACGAATGAGTTTATACACTTACCTCTGTGGCCATCGATGCGTTATGCATACTTCGGGTCTTGGAACCACTACTTGGCTTGCTATTGCCTCGTGCATGGGTGCTAGAACCCATTCTTTCATTTGTTGATGTTGTATGCACGGGTTTTGGAATCCGATTCTTCGGTTGTAAATGCTGCATACATAGGTTATGTTGAGTTCCAGCCACCGAGGACGTTTTCATGTCCAAGAGGAGCCTTTTTCATGTTCCCTATGTTGATTTCGATTGTCCCTGTCTCCAGAGTATATGTTCCAGAGGGATCAGTTGCTACAGGATTCTTGTAGGATGTCCCGTAGCTGCTTCTCCTCCTAGGATGCAGGCTAAACAAGTAGGGCTATATTGTTGACGAGGGATTCGTTGATGCAGAGTCGAGATGGAGCTTGGACAAGTAGGGTGTGCGAGACTTTGTTTCTTGATTTGTCACTAGAAATTATTGTTGTCAATATGAGGAAAACAAGGTTTCTTGTATGACTGTGCAGGAATACATAACCAGGTGGGTGACAGAGGTGTAAAGAGATGGAACAGGGTGCCATATGGTGATGGGTGGAAACAGGGGTGGCTGCAGGCCTAACAAATAGATTCCAACCTTTAGATTCCCCTCCAATATTGAATTTGGCTCGCGCGAAGGTTCTATAGGATGTTTCCTGTAGAAATACAAAACTTCCTGTAGAAATCCTAGAACTTCTTGTAGAAGGTGGAATCTCGACCTGAATGTGATCAAATCCTAGGAAAGGCGAGTGGCCATGGAGGGAGTGTCTGTAGGGATGTCCTGTAGCCTGGTACAGAAGTACAAAGCTTGAATACACAATGTCATTACTTGATGATGAGTCTCTCATATGCTGTTGTCGTCATATGCATGAAGATCATATAATACAGCTATGATGCAGGATTCCTATAGTTCTTGGTTATCATGTGGATGAGGATTGTTGACGTTGATGATATAAAGAAGCCTTGATAAGGTCTTGAGCTCTAGAGACATAGTGTTGAATACATGGAGATTGATGAATTCTTACCTATATGATGATAGGTTGATTCTCACATATGTTGATTGATGATTATTAGATGAGGGATATTCCCGTGTAATGTTACATGGATGGTCATGAAGATCTTGATGATGATAACTATGGTGCTTTTCACATATGGTAAAATATGAATGATTTATGAAGTTGTTCAAAAGGATGAATTGATTTATATATGCAGACATACCTTGGTATAGGACATGTGCAGGTTGCTGATTTGGAAATAGGTGTACGCGAGTTTAATAGGGAGTATCTGCATATATACGCTTGTTTCTATGGATACAATCGCGTATATGTTGGTTTGAATGAAATCAGTGGGCCAAACTCAAGGTGAGAAGAGTCTGATATGAGTTTGACAGAGACCAACTGGCACATCTTCAAGGGGAGCATGAACAACACATTTAAGCAGTGCAGAGACTCAGCAGGTACTTAGGGGGAGTATGGACAGTGGAATGTTTATCAAGGAAAGTGAATATCTTGGTCCGCCCTTTTCCCTTGATGTCAAAGGGGGAGAGTGATTTGGTATTGTTGCCATCAAGTACAAAGGGGGAGATTGTTGGCATTATGATGCATGTGTTGTACTTGATGGAAACCCATTCATAGAAGAACATCTCACTTAGATATAACTAGATGAATCTTCAGAAGAGATATCAAATGTGACTGAATGCATGGGATGCAGGACAGCTCAAAGGAATTAGATGATAGTTCTAAGTATGACAAGTTAGCTTTGCCATCAAGTCCAAAGGGGCAGATTGTTGGCATTATGAGACAAGTGTTGTCCCTGATGGCAAATCACACAGATGACAAATCATAGTGCAGGAGGTCAGCAACAAGGAATTGCTGATCAGTCTACAAGAATGAAGAGAAAATATATATACGCAGGTTCATCGTGACCAAGCCGCGCATACACGCGGGTTGGACATTTCGAAGGCGCGTATGCGTATACGCTCACTTTCATGCAAGGCAAAGAGCGTATATGTGGGAGAACTTTCTTTTGGTCTATGGTAGTTAGTCCTTGGTATTTGAACCTATGATTTTGGACCATAGTATCTCGGCAGATGTATTGATCCCTAATATCGGGTCCATGGTTTGGTTTATTATGGTTTTGGACCATGGTATTGAGCAAGGCCTAAGACTATAAAAGGAGAAGAATATCATTTGTGTATGAAAAAATACTTGAATATCTGGTATAGTATGAGATCCAGTATGCAGGATATGGGTTATGATGCATTGCTTGATCTAAGTTAAGGAGGGATCTCACCAGTTGATGGAGAACAAGATCTAAGGATAGATTGGGATCAAATGGTTTGAAATGAA
>APFE030375705.1:212705-224833 GCA_000404065.3 Pinus taeda | reverse complement strand
AACTATCTCTATATGGTTGATTATGCTTGTTCTAGATCTATATACTGACGCATGTAATGTTCTGAACTGGGTATAACTTAAGTTTGAAATAGCCGCAAGTCATGATTGATTATTTATAGATCTGTACACAGGTTGGCTTTGGTAAAAGCGCGTATGTACGTAGGTTTGGTTCATCCAAGTAGCGTATACCATTTGAGCTATGATTTTTGATGATACAGCTGGTTCTGAATATTGTTGCAGAGTTTACTATTCTTCTCTGTGTTATGGTGATTTTTTTTGCTGACAGGGTTTCAGTGTTTCAGTATTGGGTGTGTCAGAGATTGATGATGCTAGTGTTTGTGTGCTTCAATGATATTGATGGGTCCAGTATGAAAATTGGATGAAACGTGGCCTTCAGATTTTAGAGTTGTGCTTCAGTGTATCGAGTCTGAAAATTGATGAAACGTGGTACCTAGAGGAAGAAAGAGAAGGTTGTAGCCTTCAGTAGGTCGGCACCTACGTACTAGTACATCAGCTAGTACAAGATCCAAGGGGGTAGTAGCTCCCTTCTAGTAGCAGCTGGAAAACAAGTAAGGGTTGGAGCATTTCGGCAGGTAGCAGCCTGCGTAATAGTAAATGGATCGGCTAGTACAAGAGGAAAGGGGGTTGTAGCTCCCTTCCAGGAGAGTCTGGAGAACGAGAGAATGTTGAAGCCTTCTGCAGGTAGAAGCCTGTGTACTGGTATAAGTCTGCACCAGTACAAAACTATTGTAAAAGGAATTTCTTATTTAAAGAATATTGAGACGACTTGCAGGAGGTGGCTTTCACCCACATTGGGTTTCCACCTTATATCATGGTGTTCATGTGTGCTTCTTATGTGTGATGATTTGTTTTATTTTACTGCTTCTGTTCACTGTTCATATGGTCAATGAAGTTCTAATGCATTATCTAAAGATCAACATGTAATGGATTATCTGAATCATAAATAATGTAGACATACACTAGTTGCATTAGACATAGTCGCGTATACATGTGGGTTCACTTAACTGAAGTAGTGTATATATATCTAAGTATGGGAATGAAAATGTTCTACTAATTTGATAATACTGATGCACCCCCCCTCTCAGTATTATTTCCAACAAAAAAATGGCCAAAGCCCTCTCAGCTTCCTCTTTCTTTTGTTGGATTCAAAAAGTATCAAGTTGCATGGCAATGGTTTGTCTCATCTCGCTTTTGAGGTCTTCCATGTGATTAGCAAACTAATGATTGGAGAAGGTGGTACTAGCTGAAACTGGATTCCCCCTACCTCTTTTCTGGTCTTCCCTAGAATGGTTTCTAAACACTGTCTTTATGTCCTCATAAGGTAGTTGGTAGATGTCTCCCCCATATAGAAAATGGAGGGTATCTAGAAGGTCTTCAGGGACTCTTCAAAGCAGAACCAGCTTCAGAGATTCAGGGTCAAGTGTGCACCTGGCCCATTTATAACTAAGTTGGAACCTTTCCTCGTAGTCTTCTAAGGACTCATCACTTCCCATGGTCATCTGAAAGATCTCTCCCTTTGTTTCTTTTGACCTACAGTAGTCCTGGTATTTGTTATTAAAGGCCTTCTGCATCTGAGCCTGAGTTGTGATATTGTTTCCAGATAACCCCATGAACCAGTGTTGTACTGCATCCTTCAGGGTAGAAGGAAAGAGTTTCAACTTTTGCTCATCCTCGGTATAGTCATAAGTTTGACAAAGGACAACAAACTCAAACAAGAAGGTATCAGGGTCTTCAGTGGTCAACCCATGGAAGTGAGGTAAGGCTGAGGGACTTACGTTCTTCATTTTCATGTCCCCATTGGTCTCTCGGATGGGAAAGGCACCTTCTATTCTCTCCTCATCTCCTATACCGTTTCTGTGTTCAGCCATGGTCTCAAGAGGGATGTTCTCTTGCTCTTGTTTTTTTATAGGATATTTGTATATCTCTGGAGGTTCACCTATAGGTTCTTCTGGATCACTGCCACCAAAGAAGAGAGAAGGGTGACTCCGTGATGTGGTGGGGGTGTTGGGTAAGAATTTTCTGGTATTGTCTCTGTTCCTACGAGGCATGAAATGAAATATTTTTGGTTGCTTTTTCTTTTTTTCTGCTTGTACCTACAAAACTGAAATAGATGGAACTGCAACAAACTAAAATCTATCTTGCTAAAATGAAAATGCAGAATTGGAATGAAAGAAGGAAAGGAATAATCTATTTTGCCGAAATGAAATTGCAGAAATGAAATGCTAGGCTACGCTTGTGGAATTTAAATGCTAATCTATGCTTGTAGAAATGAAATTGCGGAATGGAAATGAAATAAAATACGTAGCAGAAGGTTGTAGTAGAAAATAGAAGAAAAGTAGAAATCACAAATACTCTGACGCTTCCCCGACAATGGCGCCAAAAAGGTGGTGGGCTCCAGTATTGCAGTAATAATGCTGCAACTACTGGGACTCCCTTCTTTACTTTTATCAACCCGGTAGTTTGTAACAAACTTGGAAGCGACGGTGCTGTATGCACAAGTACTAGCTCTTGCCGCGGCTGTCACTTGGTAAGCTGGCATAAGTTCGCTAGGAGCTTAAGCCAACTTCTATGAGCTCTGAGAAGAAGATTTTTAACTAATGGATGAAAGCTAACTCAATGGAAGCTAATCTACTTGCAGAAAGAAATTGAAAAGCTGAAGGGAAATGCAAACCCTAGCAAACCCTAATTTTACCAGCTAGCCCTACTGATGCAAGAAAGAGGACGAGAGATAGGAAGGTGAAATGCATGTGTCTAAGCTACTTGTATAGTAAAATATGAAAAAAACATCTTTTTGTATTTTTGAGTAAGTTGTCAGAATTATCATGCGTGTGCTTTAACTGACTTTTGACTATGCAGAGGTGGATTGGCAAAAGGAAATGCTTACAGGAGGTTGGGAAGGTTAGAAGAAGGCCTAAGGGGTCCCTAGCACCCTTCCAGAGAGTTTCACAAAGTTTGGCTATCAAGAAACCGCTTTCGTGAGCTTCTACAGGAAGTCTGCAGGGGTTCTACATGATGTTCTGAAAGGGGATTTTGGAGGGTTGATGGAGGAAAAAAGGTGAATAAGTGGGTATGGAGGTGAGATGAGGGTGTGAGGAGGTCTAGGACTTGGTGGATGGAGCTGAGGAGTGGTGAGGATGGTTGGATTTGTTCAAGGAGGGGTAGAGAAATGTTGCACAAAAATTTGGAAATTAGGGCAGAGCGAGAGAATGTGGAAAATGTAAGGCAAGAATCCGAGTTAGGGGATGGAGCAGATGGGATTCATGGAGAGGGTAGATGGAGATGTATTATAGGTACTCTGCAAGTTATTGCTCAAACTAAACAAACAAAGATTCGGAAAATCAAGGACCTAGCTACTTTAACCTAATCTGACCTAAATAACGGCAAAGAAAATGAAGAGAAATCTATTTGCAGTGAAATCATGTGAAATATCTATGCAAACTAAGCAATCATGAACCTGAGCATGTAACCACAACTAGTATCAACTTCTGCAAATGAGGATCTAACACTAATAATTGCATGATGAAGAAAAGACAGTGTTTTTGGTGGCAACAAGGTCACCTTGGTCCTAGCTCATGGTCCCATTGAGGGAGAGGTGAGATCAGAGGTGCTTGATAGCCTTTTTAGGAAGATATTCTCTATTATTAACCTATCAAATCAATCTGAACATGAAAAGCCTTTCCAATTATCAACAATGACCTAGGTAACCAAGCAAGATTTCATTCTACTTAACAGAAATTATTTTGCAAAAACATTAAAAACAAATAACACTACACAAAGGGAGCCTTGGCACTTGGGTTAGGCCCAACCCCAAGAGCTATAGGCTCCTAATAAAAGCTCAGAACTGATGCAAAATAAAGCTACTTTCCATTAATAAAAAATAGCCATGTCACAAAGGAAGTTGTACAGCAACAACTACAAAATGAGCTGAAAAGAACATCAACATTATCGTGCAAAATACTACTGTTCAAAATGGTAACCTATGAAGGCTATAAGCCTTCCTATTTATGCACTATGAGGGTCTTTAATAGCCCTCCTTAGCTCAAGGGGCTCGGCTGCTCAAACTGCCAGTGATCAATCACTTTGCACAAGACTGCTCGGGTGCCCTTAGGGATCCTTTTCGGTGGCCTGATGAACTCCAAGCTGAGGGTGGACATTTCGAGGAAGGGGCCATTTAATGTAGGAGACACCCTTCCTATGAATCCTCACCCTTGTTCCTTCATGCTTGGCTATCATCTGGCTCATAATTGCTTGGCCTTGGTCGAAAAATCTGCAATAACCACGTGTTAGCCTTCTTGGTCAAGTGACTGTCCTCATTTGTTCAACTAACATAAATATGCTCAAAAAACATGCATAAACTATGAAAAATGGTGGATTGATGAAGAACAGTTAGGAAAAATGAGCCCAATAAGTTACCCAATTCCAGGGCTCATCAACTGTAACAGCCTTGAAGAGATTGATGGTGTTCCGAAGGGAGCCACTTCTTCATTTGCTTCACCTCCTCATGAGGGAAATAAAGGCGAAAGAGGCAGGTATAAATCTAGTTCTAATCATATTCCTTTTGATTTTGCAAAGCATGATAAATTTCCACATAAGTATGGGGAAAGAGTTGCATGTTCCTTTTGTGTTTTGGATAACCATGATGTTTCTAGATGTTGGAAGAGAATGGCCGCATACAGGAAGCAGAATAAGGAAAAGAAGCAAGAAGCCAAAGGTCCATTGGACAAGGAAAATCATGTTGTCAGGAGGATGCACATGCAGTGCACTTATTGCCATAAGAAAGGACATCTTGATGCAAAATGTTGGACATTGAATCTAACAATTAGGCAAAATGAGCCTAATAAGTTACCCAATTCGGGGCTCATCAAGGGGTTGAGGTGGCCAGTCTGAGCCGTTAATCCAATGTCACAACCATCATTTCTCTGCATGTCCCTGGCCGCCATCACCTCCCCTCTACCATTAACCGCCACCACCACTGCCAGTCCCAACGATTTTCCCCAACTGGACACTCCACACGTGTCGTCTGCACGGTTCGTTGGCAATTTTGAATGTAATTGAGCTTGTTCAGATCACACGAAGCCATGTAACTGGCTGAGGGTGGCCAGTTTGACTAGCCATCGATCCTGTTCAATCCGAACCATTTTCACAGACATGCAGCTTTTGAAATATAGTTTATGTAATTGACGAATGAGTTTAGACACTTACCTCTGTGGCCATCGATGCGTTATGTAGACTTCGGGTCTTGGAACCACTACTTCGCTTGCTATTACCTCATGCACGGGTGCTAGAACCCATTCTTTCATTTGTTGATGTTGTATTCACGGGTTTTGGAATCTGATTCTTCGGTTGTAAATGCTGCATGCACAGGTTATGTTCGGTTCCAGCCACCGAGGATGTTTTCATGTCCAAGAGGAGCCTTTTTCATGTTCCTTATGTTGATTTCCATTGTCCCTGTCTCTAGAGTATATGTTCTAGAGGGATCAGTTGCTACAGGATTCTTGTAGGATGTCCCGTAGCTGCTTCTCCTCCTGGGATGCAGGCTAAACAAGCAGGGCTATATTGTTGACGAGGGATTCGTTGATGCAGAGTCGAGATGGAGCTTGGACAAGTAGGGTGTGCGAGACTTTGTTGCTTGATTTGTCACTAGAAATTCTTGTTGTCAATCTGAGGAAAACAGGGTTTCTTGTATGACTATGGAGGAATACATAACCAAGTGGGTGACGGAGGTGTAAAGAGATGGAACAGGGTGCCATATGCTGATGGGTGGAAACAGGGGTGGCTGCAGGCCTAACAAACAGATTCCAACCTTTAGATTCCCCTCCAATATTGAATTTGGCTCGCCCGAAGGTTCTATAGGATGTTTCCTGTAGAAATACAGAACTTCCTTTAGAAATCCCAGAACTTCTTGTAGAAGGTGGAATCTCGACCTGAATGTGATCAAATCCTAGGAAAGGCGAGTGGCCATGGAGGGAGTGTCTGTAGGGATGTCCTGTAGCCTGGTACAGACCCCTATCCTTGTTTTGCGCGACCCTTCTTACCTGAAATGTATCCCTGCAACCTGCAATTATTTCACAGAGATTAGGCCTATTTTTTCCTCTTTTTTTTGAGAGAGAGAGAGACAACTGGGGTGCCTCCATGAGGTTTTCACCCCCACTATCTGCCCTGGGTGCCTCAAAGACGTTTTCACCCAGGGATCTTTTTATTCCATTTTTATTTATTTTTTTTGAGAGAGAGAGACAGCTGGGGCGCCTCCATGAGGTTTTCACCTTCACTGTCTGCCTTGGGCGCCTCAAAGAGGTTTTCACCCAAGGATCTTTTTATCCATTTTTTTTTTTTTTTTGATCAAAGTGTGGGTGGAATAGAGACAGGGCCCTACTCCACTACCAACACTGATTTGTCCAAAGCTTCAATGAACTCCTGCCTCAAAAGGGGCTTCCTGTAGATTTTCAATCGATGCCCATTGACAAGCAAAGGGATGGCTTCTTCATCAACGGTATTGATAAGGATTGAACCATTGTCGTTGCATTTTTCCACTGTTTATGGTCCTAACCATCTTGTCCTCAAATTCCCTTTGAAATCCTTGTATCTTGAGTCATACAACAGCGCCCAATCTCTTGGATGGAATTGCTTTTCATTAAGGTGCCGGTCATGCCATATCTTCCTTTGGAGTTGAAGTACTTCTGAGTGGAGGAGGGCCTACATTCTCTATTCATCTAATCAATTTAGCTGCAACAATATTTCATGTTGAGCATGGCTGAGATCTAAGTCCAGCTCAGCAGCCACCCTTAATGTGTTGTACTCGAACTCTATGGACAAAAAAGCTTTCTTCCCGTAGACCAACTCATAAGGTGTGAAACCTGTTGTAGTTTTCGAAGTGGTGTTGTAGGCCCGGGTGGCCTCAACTAGGCGATTTGCCCAATCGTTTCTGCTACTGCTCACCAACTTAGTCAAAATATCTTCCAACGCTCTATTAGTGACTTCCACCTACCCATTTGCTTGTGGGTGATGCGGGGTGGAAATTTTGTGCTTGATCTTGTGATGAGCGAGCAAGTCTTCAATCAAGTTAGAGTTGAACTAGATTCCTTGATCGCTGACTAACTCTCTTGGGTAGCCAAACTTGTAGAAGATATTTTTCCTTAAAAATTCATCCAATTTTTCTTCTGTCACTGCCTTGATTGCCTTTGTTTACCCACTTTGTCAGGTAGTTGGTGCACACAATGATGTAAGACATTTGCTTTGAAGGAGGGTTGATAGGACCCAAAAAATCCATGCCCCACTTCTCAAATGGCTTAAAGGTCACTTGAGGTTGGAGGGGCATTTCATCCCTTGGAGTCGGTTTCCCCATCCTCTGATATCGGTCACATTGGCTGATGTATCTTCTGACATCTTGATGAAGAGTAGGCCAATAGTAGCCTGCCTGTAGAATTTTGAAGGCAGTCCTTTTTGCTGCAAAGTGGCCTCCACAGGGCCCATCATGAGAGGTTAAGAGGATGTCAAAGACTTCCCCCTCCCTAACACAACACCTCAAGGTCTAATCTGGCCCAGGTTTAAACAAGTTTCCGCCGATCCAAGTGAATGGGGCACTCTTCCTCACAATTATGCTCTTCTCCTTTGAGGAGAGATGCAGAGGGAACTGTGATGAGACCAAGTAATTTTCTATATCAACAAACCATGGAGAGAGTACTGAGATAGCAAACAGTTTTTCATCTGGCATCTGGTCATCCACTGTCCCTTCTTCACCTGCAGGCAAATCCAATCTAGACAGGAAGTCAGCAACAACATTTTCCTTACCTGGCTTGTCGACAATGGTCAAATCCAATTGCTGCAACAAAAGTAACCATCTAATGATATGAGCATTTACATCAGGCTTATTCATTAAATATCTAATCACATCGTGATCAATGTGTATGAATGTTTGATAACCAGTT
The DNA here is from genome assembly GCA_000404065.3 of Pinus taeda. Lineage (NCBI taxonomy): Eukaryota > Viridiplantae > Streptophyta > Pinopsida > Pinales > Pinaceae > Pinus > Pinus taeda. The sequence continues at coordinate 216,887 of APFE030375705.1, read as the reverse complement.
ATGTAGTGTCTGAACTTGTTTAGGGAATGGACTACAGCTAGGAACTCTTTCTCAGTTATTAGTTCATTTCTGCCTTGGACAGGTTTTTGCTGACAAAGTATATGGCATATGGTAGTTTCTACTCAACTTGTCCTAAGGCTGCCCCTATGGCTTTGTTCGAGGCATCGGTGTGGATGTGGAAAGGTACGGCCCAGTTTGGACCTCTCAAGATCGGGACGGACACCAGCTTATCCTTCAACTCATCCAGAGCCCCTTGGTAGTCGTTAGTCCATTTGAACTCAACATCTTTCCCTAAGAGGCCAAACAATGGCGAGGCTAGCTTACTGAAATATTTAATGAATCTTCTATAATATCTTGCCTAGAAAACTCCGAACATCTCTTACCTTTTGAGGAGGTGGAACCTTTTGGATGATAGCAATTTTGTTAGGATCCACTTGTAATCCTTGCTGAGAAATGGTATGACCTAGCAAAGTCCCTTCAGTCATCAGGAATTCACATTTTTTCGGGACTGGGGGACAGGTTCATCTCAATACACTTGGTTAAAACTTTTCCCAGGTTAGTCAATGCTTCTTGGAAGTTGGACCCATAAGGAGTAAAGTCATCCATGTAGATCTCCACCGAGTCGTGAACCAGTTCAACAAATATGCTCAATACTGCTCTCTGGAAAGTGGCAGGAGCATTACATAGCCCAAAGGGAAGGACTCAGTAGGCAAAGGTACCCCATGGACAAGTGAAGGTGGTATTATCTTGGTGTTCCAAGCTGATTTGGATCTAATTATACCCGCTGAACCCATCTAGGAAAGAGAAGAACTGCTTCCCTGCTAGTCCATCCAACACTTGATCTATGAAAGGCAAAGGGAAATGGTCCTTCTTGGTGGCTTTGTTAAGTTCTTAGTAATCTACACAGAGTCTCCACTTCCCATTTTTCTTGTGCACAAGCACTAGAGGTGAGACCCACTCACTGTCAGAGATGGGGTAGATGAATCCTGCATCCAGCAACTTTTGCAATTATTCTCTGGCAATGTCTTTAAGGTCTAGATTCATTCTCCTCTGAGGCTGCCTGACTGGTTTACAATCCTCTTTAATGTAGATGTGATGGGTACAGACCGAAGGGTGGACTCCTTTCATCTCCTTATAGCTCCAAGTGAAAGCATCCAAATGATTATTAATTAAGCTACACAGCTCCTTCTCCTAGGAGGGAGATAAGGAGGAGCTGATCTTTAAGGTTCTTTCGAGGCCAAATTTCACATTCTTAACTCTAGGAGAGTTCGGGCTAGCCACATAGAGGTCCACTAAAGCACTGGATTGGGTACCCTCCACCAACTCCTCTAATGACAACGCACCGGGAGGTGGATTTTGAATCAAATTCTCAATCAAGTCATCCTTGGTTTGAGGGCCTCCCCTGGTGGCTTCCACTATGCACAAAGTTGTAGAGTAGACCTCATCCTCATCTCCCTCTTCCAACCAGAGTGGTAAGTCATGTTTTAGCAGAGGTTGGGCAAAAGGGTATAGGACTAGCTGTTTGGATATAGGCCCATTCTTGATGGTCATGCTTCCAACTCAACAACTGATGTAAGCATCCGCAGTAGCTAACCAAGGCCTTTCCAAACTGAGGGGGTATCCAGTGACTTTTGCCTTTGGCTGATGGACGAAGAAGTCCGCAGGGTACTCCCAAGAGTGAATAGAGACCAGGACATCTTCCAAAATCCCTTCGGGAGTCATGGTGGAGTGGTCTGCTAACTGCAGTACTGTCGAGGTCTTTCTCAAGGAACTCTGAAGGTTGAGTTTAAGCATAGTGTCCCTGGTCATCACATTAATGGTAGCCCCTAGATCGATCAAGGTGTGGGGGATTATGGTGCCATTGATGTGGAAATCAACTACAGGACTCCCAGGGTCCAAATATTTTAGACAGATTACTTGCCCCAACATTACATCGGACAGTTGTCCTATGACATTGATAGTCAGGGCATCTCTCTTGCACCTACCTGGGTGCCTGAAACACTTCTCCTTGATCAATTTGTTGTATACTGGTACATCTTTTATGGCCTGGATAAGTGGTATTTTCACACACAGCTGCTTAAGTTCTCCCAGAAGTTCAGTCTCCTCTGGGTTTGGTTGCGTGGTTACTGTTAGTCGCTCAGGAAAGGGTGGAATGGCTTGGGGTTCACTTTCCTGTTTTTCTTCCTCATCCTCCGGGGGAAGAAGTTGGCGGTCTGGAAGGACCTTCCCAGATCACAGGTTGATCTCCTGGATCTCCACAGCATAAGTAGGGCATGTTGTTTCCCCAGTGTATACCTATTGGGCCTGTCTATTGTTGGGGTTCGGGTTCGCTTGAGGAGGAATCTGGGGTTGTCTTGGAGGAGCAGGAGGTAATGGTTGTGGTTGAGCATGTGGTGGAGGCAGAATGGTGGGAATACTATTGTATTGGGGCATTCACCCCGGCTGAGGTGCATTCCACTGAGGTTGCAGCTAGACATGTGAGGGAAACAAATGAGCAATAGGTTGAGTATGGTATTGAGATGGATAAGACCACGGAGGAGGTGCGAACTAGGAAGGATGAGCAAGGGGACCCCAAGAAGGTATATGAGTAGATTGGTTGGGGCTATAATAAGCTTGGGATGTCCCTTGCATCCCCTGCTGGTAAGGTCTAGGCCCATGCGGCCTCCTTTGGTTGAGGAAGTAGAGTGGTTCAGTGGTTTCCTCAGTCCCCTGGTACATGGCTTTAAGTCCAGGTAAGGTTGGGCATTGGTTTGTGGGGTGGTCTTCCTCACAAATGAAACATACCTCTATTGAGTGCAATGGACACTCATTCTTAGGGTGCTTCCTCGTACATCTGGGACAAAAATGTTGGCATTATGAGACAACTGTTGTCCTTGATGGAAAATTACACAGATGAGAAATAATAATGTAGGAGATCAGGAGCAAGGAATTGATGATCAGTCTACAAGAATGAAGAGAAAATATATATACGCAGGTTCATCGTCACCGAGCCGCGTATACATGCGGGTTGGACGTTCCCAAGGCGCGTATCCGTATACACGCACTTTCATGCAAGGCAAAGCACATATATGTGGGATAACTTTCTTTTGGTCCATGGTAGTTAGTCCTTGGTATTTGAACCTATGATTTTGGACCATAGTATCTTACCAGATGTATTGATCCCTAGTATTGGGTCCATGGTATTGGTTTATTATGGTTTTGGACCATGGTATTGAGCAAGGCCTAAGACTATAAAAGGAGAAGAAGATCATTAGGCAAGTGTATGAGATCCAGTATGCAGGATATGGGTTATGATGCATTGCTTGATCTAAGCTAAGGAGGGATCTCACCGGTTAATGGAGAACAAGATCTAAGGATAGATTGGGATCAAATGGTTTGAAATGAACTATCTCTATATGGTTGATTATGCTTGTTCTAGATCTATATATTGACGCATGTAATGTTCTGAACTGGGTATAACTTAAGTTTGAAATAGCTGCAAGTCATGATTGATTATTTATAGATCTATACACAGGTTGGCTTTGGTAAAAGCGCGTATGTACGTAGGTTTGGTTCGTCCAAGTAGCGTATACCATTTGAGCTATGATTTTTGATGATACAGTTGGTTCTGAATATTGTTGCAGAGTTTACTATTCTGCTCTGTGTTCTGGTGATTGTTTTTGCTGACAGGGTTTCAGTGTTTCAGTATTGGGTGTGTCAGAGATTGATGATGCTAGTGTTTGTGTGCTTCAATGATATTGATGGGTCCAGTATGAAAATTGGATGAAACGTGGCCTTCAGATTTTAGAGTTGTGCTTCAGTATATCCAGTCTGAAAATTGATGAAACGTGGTACCTGGAGGAAGAAAGAGAAGGTTGTAGCCTTCGGTAGCTTGGCACCTACGTACTAGTACATCAGCTAGTACAAGAGCCAAGGGGGTGGTAGCTCCCTTCCAGGAGAGTCTAGAGAATGAGAAAAGGTTGTAGGCTTCTGCAGGTAGAAGCATGTGTACTGGTATAAGTCTGCACCAGTACAGAACTATTGTAAAAATAATTTCTTATTAAAGAAGATTGAGACGACTTGTAGCGGGTGGTTTTCACCCACATTGGGTTTCCACCTTATATCATGGTGTTCATGTGTGCTTCTTGTGTGTGATGATCTATTCTGTTTTACTGCTTTTTTCTACTGTTCATATGGTCAATG
>APFE030375705.1:160240-206161 GCA_000404065.3 Pinus taeda | reverse complement strand
AATTTATTTTTCTTCTGGAGTACTGGAATTCATATTGCTATGTTGTTCTATTACTTCTAGGCCAGTCTCTTTTGTCATTTGTTTCACAAAATCTTCTTTATTGATAGGCTTATTGTAGACTTTAAGCCTATCCCCAATAACTAGAAATGAAGTAGATTCTTAATCAATTGTTTTTATTTGAACAACTTCGTTATCAAAGATTTCTTTTATCTCGTATGGCCCCAGCCAATGAGTTAAAAACTTTGCCTTGAAATCTTTGAATTTGGAGTCAAACAATAATGCCTAGTCTCCTTTGTTGAATGTCTTGTTCTTGATGAATCGATCATGCCATTTCATCCTTTGTTGTTGCACCAGATTTGTGTGTTCTACTGCTTTTTGTCTCTGTTCATCCAACTGATTCAATTACATTATCTATTGTTATTATGCTTTAGACAATTCCGGTCCTAACTTTGCTACTAACTTGAATGTGTGTATCTGAAATTCCATGAGTAACAGGACTTCTTTTTCATACACTAACTAGTATGGGTTGAACCCAGTTGTGTTTTTCCATGTTATTTTGTATGCCCATAGTGCATCTCTTAACTTTTTTTATCATTCCTTGTTCATTTGTATTGTCTTTGTCATGATATTTTCCAGGACTTTATTTGTCGACTCCACTTGTCTGTTTGCTTGAGGATGGTACGGAGTTGATTTTCTGTGTTTGCTCTTGTACTTCTCTATAAGATCACGAACAAGTTTTGAAGTGAACTATGTGCCTTGGTCAATTACAATGTCTTGGTACCCCAAATTTGACAAAGATTTCCTCAAAGAGGAATGTCACCACTGTGTTTTCTGTTGCTCTTGCTACTGCTTTTGCCTCAACCCACTTAGTTACATAGTCAGTACATACCAAGATGTATTTCTTCCCGTTTGATGGTGGATTTATTGGTCCCACAAAATCCAGAGCCCATTGCTCAAATGGTTCTATGAGAAATTGTGGCTTAAATGGCATTTCATTTGATATTATTGGTTTTCCTATTCTTTGGCAACTGTCACACCTCTTGACATGGGCTTTGGAGTCTTTGAATATTGTTGGCCAGTAGTAGCCGAGTTGTAGCACCTTGTAGGTTGTCCGCTTGTCTGCCAAATGACCACCACATGGCTCGTCATGACATGCTTTCAAAATTTCTAATATTTCATCTTCTCTAACACATTTTCTTATTATCATATCAAAGCTAGTATAAAACATATCACCATTCACCCAGCTATATCTGGAACTTTCTCTAGTTATTTTTCATTTTTGTTTCTTTGTGATCTGATCTAGTAATTTTCCAGAGGATAAATAGTTTGATATATCTGCAAACGATGGTTTTTTGCCAGTTATTTCAAATAGATGTTCATCTCAGAAATTATATGAAACAGGATTTGGATCACCAGGTGTATGAAGCCTTGAAAGGAAATCAGCTACTTGATTGTCTTTCCCTGGTCGATCTTGAATTGTAATGTTAAATTTCTACATTAACAGTAACCATCTTGTAATTCTACCATTTTTGATTTCTTTGTTCATTAAGTATTTGATTGCAGAATGGCTTGTGTGGGTGAACACTTGGTAGCCTGTTATGTGATGCCTGAATTTATTTACTGCATGTACTACAACTAACATTTCTTTCTCTGTGAGTGTGTAGTTCAATTCTATTGGTGTTAAGTTTTTACTTATGAATTATATAGCATAATTAAACAGGTTTTCTTTCTATCCAAGTGATGCACCTATAGCAATATCAAATACATCAGTGGAAATATGAAATGGAAAATACCAATTTGGTCGTCGAAGAATGGGGGCAACTAATAGTTTTTATTTCAATATTTGAAATGCATTTTGATAATCATTTGCCCATTGGAATTGAACATCATTTGCAAGTAACTTGAATAGAGACTGTGCAATTTTATTGAAATTTTCAATAAATCGCCTATAGTAGTTTGCATAACCCAAGAAACTTCTTACCTCCTTTTGAGTTGTAGGTGGAATTAAATTCACAATGACTTGTATTTTGGCTGGGTCCACCTTAATTCCTGATGAGGAAATATGTTGTCCCAACACTATCCGCTCAGTTAACATCATGTAGCATTTTTCATTACTCAGGGACAAATTTGTCTCTATGCATTGTTTCATAACTTCCTCGAGCTTTTTCAAACAATCGTCATATGTGTTTCCATATACAGTGAAATCGTCCATGTAGACTTCTACACATTCATGGATCAGATCGGCAAATATTGCAAGAACTGCTCTTTGGAAAGTAGCAGGTGCATTACATAACCCAAAAGGAAAAACATTGTATGTGTATGTTCCCCATGGCCAGGTAAATGTTGTTTTGTCTTGGTCTTCCATTCCTATTCTAATCTAATTATACCCACTAAACCCATCTAGGAAAGAAAAGAATGTCTTCCCAGCTAATGAATCTAGGACTTGGTCAATAAATGGTAGCGGGAAATGATCTTTTAATGTTGCTTTATTCAATTCCTAGTAATCTACATATATCCTCCACTTCCCATTTTTCTTTGGTACTACCACTAAGGGAGAGACCCATTAACAATCATAAATAAGATAGATGAACCCAACTTGCAGTGGTTTATGTAGTTCTTCTTTCACTATTTCTTTCATCATGGGGTTCATCCGCCTTCGAGGCTGCCTTACTGGTTTAATCTGGTCATCAGTATAGATGTGGTGGATACATGTGTTGGGGTGAATTCCCTGCATATCTGTGTAATCCCAAGAAAAATATTTTGAATACTTTTGTAATAATGTTATTACCTCTTGTTCTTGTGACAATTGTAAGTTGTTACCAATGTTCAAATATTTTACAGGATAAATCTCAATTGTTTTAGTTGTTTAATTGGTAACTATGTTTAGAGGAAAAATATTTGTGAATGATTCTTGTAGCGATTGAATTGTGCGGGTTTCCTGAAAACAGTGGTTCAAAATATTACTTGCAGCTTCATACTGAGCTACTCTAAGCTGCTCTAAAATATCTAGTTCTGAGATGAAAATATCCAATAGACCTTCATTCTTCTCTTCTTCTCTAAGGTCAAAGACTTGGTTAATACTTAGAACTGATTTAGTTTGTTGTTGTTCTTGTCCTTCAAGCAATGATACTAAAGAAGGTGCTTGTGCTAGAGAATAAAGTGTGATGTGTTTTCTCTCATCCCCATGTGCAATAATCATACTTCCCGATCTGCATCCTATAAAGGCATCAGCAGTGGCTAACCATAGTCTGCCTAAGATTAGAGGGTGTCATCCTATGTTTGTTTTCGGCTGCAAAATGAGGAAGTATATAGAATACTCCCATGAATCCAAAGAGACTATGATATCTTCTAATATTCCTTCTAGTATAACTTTAGATCTATCTGCTAACTCTAAAATGGTAGTAGTAGATCTAATGTTGTTTAAATCTAAATGTTTCATTGTCTTTGTAGTCATTACATTTATAGCTGCTCCCAAATCTATCAATGTATTTGGAACTGAAAAAATGTTTATTGAAATAATAACCATAGGGATACCAAGGTCAATATATTTTTCTACTGTTGTCTTTGTAGACATGAGGCTAGTTAGTTTTCCGATGACTTGGCTTGTAGTAGAATCCTTCTTCTTTTTACCGGTTTTCTTGATGCATAATTCTTTTACTGTTTTAGCATAAATTGGTATTTCTTTGATTGCCTGTAATAAAGGAATTTTTACATGAGCATTTTTTCATTCATTCAAACAAAATATCAAATTCAGGAAGGGTCATTTGAATTTTCTGCTCTACTAACCTCTCTCGATAGGGTGGTGTTTGAGTTATTACAGTTTTTTCTTTCTGACTCTGATTTTCTGAATGTGATGTTTCAAGTTGTTCTCCTTGTTCAGTTGGTTCTTCTATGATCAAAGGAGAATTTTTATGCAGTACTTTCCCAAACCTTAAACGGATATCATTTATGGGAAGAATGGAGTATGTTGGAAAATATGTTGCTTCTTCCACGTTGTATACAAGTTTATCCATTTTGTTTCTCGGATTTGCTATTGGCTGAGCTGGTAGTTGAGTTGGTCTAGGTTGGTTCGAAGGCAATTGTAGTTGTTATGGTTGTGTTAGTAATGGTGCGGGATTCTGTTGTGGAAATGGCATGGATTGTGGATATTGTTGGAACTGTTGGTATGGGAATGGTTGTTGATATTGTTGTTGGTATTGTTGAGGATACATTTGTTGAGGTGGTTGGTTTCCATAACTATATCCTCTCCAATCTTGTGCAGGTTGGTTTTGATATTGTTGTGGAGGCCAAGCTTTCCATGGCATTGGGGTATTCCAAGAGTTTTGAGGAGGATGCTAATATTTTTGTTGAGGGAATTGTTGAGGAATCCTTGGCTACCAAGGCCTCCTTGGTGCCACATAATAGAAACCTTCTGCTCCTTGTACTTCTTCCATTGGATTCATTTGCAATTCTTTTAACTTTAGACAATTTTATGTTGAATAGTTTTATGTGCAAAGGCCACATACTTGAACACTATCTAAAGGAACATTCTCTTAATGCATGCTTCTTTCTACATTTGGGACAAAATATTGCTAAGATGTGTTCTTGTTCCTCTTTCTTTTTGTTTGCATTTAGAAAATCTACTTGTATCCCTAATGTACTTAGAAGATCAATTTTGAAGTTTCCTAGCAAGCTCCATATCTCTACTCTTGTTACCCCTCCTACTATTGATTTTGCTGCTTTTGAACTAACATCTCTCCTTCCAGCTTGTGATCTTCCTCCAGAATATTTTTGACATAGTTCTACATTTTCATTAAATGAAAAGTTTGAAATGTCACCCTTACCCATTACATTCAAAATGTCAAGGAATTCATTTCTTATACCTTTAAGAAAGATTGTTCGAATGGTATCCTGGTTTTAGTGAGTGTTATTTAGACTTTTGAAGATTGTAAGAAAATCTTTCCAAGTATTATTCTAAACTTTCATCTTATTATTGTGTCATTCTGAAAACATCCTATTTTGAGTCCCTAGGCCTACAATAGGCTTGGTATTTTTTAAGAAATATTTTCTTCGTGTTATCCCAAGAAGTTATTGTTCGCTTTCCTAAACCCATGAACCATTTTAATGTTGTTGTTTTCAAAGTAGCAGGAAAGAGACGAATTTTGTGTGTGTTATCTGTGTATCCATAAGTTCTACACAAGATGTCGAATTCAAACATAAATGAGTCAGGATCTTCTGTTGACATTCCATAAAAGTTAGGCAATACAGAAGGTGGAATGTTTTTCATTTTCATATCTTCTCCTAATATTGCACTTGTATCTAATATTCGAAAGCCAAAAGTAGCTTCATGTTCATCAATATTTTCTTGTTCATTATCATTTTGTCTTTTTCTATCATCTTCTCTCTTTCTATCAACTTCTCTTTTTTCTCCTTCATCTCTTTGTCTTCTTCATTCTCCTTTTTGTCTTTCATATTCAAGTCTTTGTTCTAAATTAAGAATAACATATCCTTGCCCTTATTCTGTCATAGTTTCAACTATTTCGATGACAATTTGAGATTCAGGTTGTTGTTTGTTTTCGAACACAGGTTGATCTATAGGCTCAAAAATGGGTTGATCTATTGGTTTAACAAATTTCTTTTGTTTTTCTGTCGTAGGTGTTCCTTTTGGAGTTTGTTTCCTTTTCACCTCCCAGGCTAACAAGGTTTGTCTTTCAATTAAAGTTAATCTTTATCATGTTCTTTGCTTTTCTTATAATTCCTCTATTGTCGGTTTACCAGCAACCAGTGTAGTTAGTCTTGATGGTCCTATTTCTATGGAGGGGGGGTTTGTTTAATAAATCTACCTTTTTGATCTCTATTTCTAGGCATAAAGCAACATAACTAAGAAAAGCATAGCATAACTGATTTTTTATTGTTTTTGTTTTATCAATTTTTTTAGATTTTTTTATCTTCTATTTGACTATGTTGATGATTGCCTCCCCAGAAATGGTGCAAAAATGTTGGGCTAATTTATTAACACAAATTAACACAAGTATTTCATTATCAATCCAGGTTTGTAAAACTTGGACACATGTCCACAATGTATGGATATCAAATGTAGTCAAGCTTAGAAGATAAAATATGAAGAACTAAGGAAATACATATTACAAATATAAATCTAACTATATAATTTCTAATTCACTTCTACAATATATGTGAGATGAAGTGGCTCTTAACTTAAGAGATCCATTTGTGTCCTTCTTCTACAATATTACTTGATGAATAGAAATCAAAAACCATTAATTGACAACAGCTTAAGATGCATAAATAAACAATGAAAGAGGCTCCTAACTTAGGAGATTCTTGATATTCCTCATCACAAATTCATTCATCATTATGTTATTGTTAGAAAACTGGAATTGCATAAAACTGCTTGAAAACAATAAAGATGAACTCTAGTTTTTATTCATTAATTCAATAGGAGGAGGATTCAACTTGAACAATATGTTTTCATTTCATATCAAAATGCTAAATAGACTAAGATTCATCAACAAACATAAATCATCACACATCAATTTAAGTAAGAAAATATGAAGTAATACAAGTAAATAAACCTGAAGCAACTAGTTCATGAAAATCAAGCTAGTTTAACAATGAAGTGTACTTAGCTTGGAGTGGGAGCCCTCCACCCTTGCCTTGCACACTTGAAGAGGTTATCAACCACTGCAACTTTATTGAATCCTTCACACATTGAACAACAAAATGAAAGTAGAACAAGTTCTTTAAATTAACTTCAAATATTCAAATGTCTCCACATATATTATACAAATTCTGCATGCATAAGCCTTCAAAGTTTTGGCTTAAATAGAAGATCATGAAACAAACTGATCTAAAGTATCTCTAACAACTATATCTATCCATATCCACCTATCCAAGACGAATCCATCCAACCTATCGCTAAAAATATGGAAAATCCCATGAAATCATAAAACTGCCATATGTCCTAGGGATTTTCTGGATCACTGATCATGTTTGACCAACTTTGACTAGGCCCGATTTAGCTTGTTTTGACCAAACCAATTGGAGTTAGTTCAGTCCTAGTTCCCAAGCTTTTCATAAATGTATCCATCTCATGCCCAAGTGTCCTGAAAATATGACATCCATATAGCTATTATGGGAATTTTTTATTTTGTCCAAAAATTGCACTTGAAATTCAATTTTCATAAAAACTTCTAGAAATTGCAAAATTAAAATTAAATACCTGAATATGCATAAAATACATCAAAATGAGGTGGATGTGATGGAAAATATAAGAATTAAATATGTTTTCTTAAACAAAACTGGACCAAAAATGAGGGCCAACACGTATATGTCCACTTTGAAGTATTTGGAGGCTAGATATTGCACCTTTATTCCTATTTTAATGGGGAAGTCCCACTCTCTTGGGCTTATTTTGATGGATACATGTACCTATGGCCTTGGTCACTTCAATTGTTCAATAATTAGGTGGACGAAATAATTCTTTATTCCTCCCTAGGCTAGATCAAAGTTTTTCACATGAAATATTAATATTGTATTGTAAATGAAGTTAAGTTGGACTCTATATAAAGAGTACCCCTTCCTAATTTGTACTCATGGTTGGATTTTTGGAGCTTCTCTCTTAAAAGCTTAATTGATATATATATATATATATATTATATATAGATGTGTGTGTGTATATATATCTATGTCTATATATATTATATATATAATATATATATATATATATAATATATATATATATATATATATAATATATATATATATATATATATATATATATAATATATATATATATATCTTTCTTTCTAAGCAAATGGATGTATAACGGTTCTTTCTTTGTGGACATTGGTGAAAATTTTTGAAGTTTTTACATCTAGTTTCTATTTGATGCATTATTGTTGATTATGAATACTCAAGTATTATACAAGCTAATTAAACTAATCCATTGAAGGGAATTCTACCAACAAAGAGAATGTTTTTTGGGGTAACTTCTTTCCGTATTCCTTCATTAGTTTGATAACTATTTGATGTATTTATTTTTCTTATCCATTTTAGGAACCCTTGCAAGGGTATTGAATATGTTTATCAAGTTATAGTTGATATTGTTGATGAAGGTTGTTCCCCTGAGCAATCCTTCTTGTAGAGCCTTGGTATTCATTGTTAATCTTGATTGGATAAGAAATTATTACTCCCCTTGGGTCTTAGTCTCTTATTCCTAATCCTTAAATGATAGACAAATTTTAAAGAGGGGTTTATTCTTGACCTATAAGCCCCATTTTTTTAATCTTGACTCCATTTCCCTTATTGGTTTTGGCATTGATCTCTACTTCCTTCCATCACCTCCTTTATGTCCAAAAAAGTGTCATTTTTTTAAACTGATTCTACTCTCATTTCACCTTCTGCCTCATTACTTAGTTTTAGTAGTCCTACTCGAGATAACCCCATTGAGTCAAAGGATACCTAGCCTAAAGTGAAGGGGATAGGTTTCTTAGGTGAAAAAAATGATCATTCTTTTAGTTCCCTCTTAGGTTGTATCTTATGGATTAGAAATTTTATTATTATGTGCAATTTAGGAGGTTACATACACAATAGTAGAATAACTTATGCAAACACAAGAAACCATTGAGCCTTAAACAACGGGCCTTTAATGGGGAAACTTGCCATAGTGCCACATGATCCTAAACTTACGATTCCAGCCAAGGAACCACTTCTTTCAAAATCTAAATCCCGTGAAGAACCACTACCACTAACACCTAGCCTAGTATCCATAAAGGAACCCCCACCCATAATCTAAGAAGTAGGAATCAGAACTAAAGCCATATTTATAGATGTTGTACCTACAAAGAAGAAAATAGAAAAATAAAAATTACACTAAGCTTAGAAAGAAAGTAGAAATTTGGCAGGTTGAGACATCAAATTTTTTGTTGTTTAACTACAATTATAGTACACATTCAAATGTATGGGGGAACCTTCCACTTCAATTCAAACTCCACATAAGCCTACATGTTAGCTCTAAAGAAATTCTAACCAAAGTGGATAATGCATGACTACAAGCTTCTAAAATAAGATCCACCCTCCATGACCAAACATAAGAAAGGGAACCCACAATGTTCCAAGTACCATAATGCAACACTTGACAAGCTACACCATCCTAGTTAACAAAAGGCACACATATTTCTAACCCAATTTTTGGTAAAATTTCAAATAAATACCCTTAGCCTTCCAATTTAGTGAACACTAATGATTGAAATCCTCTTCATCCAAGAAACAACATCAAAATAAAATAAAAATAAAAATAAACGACTCCCCTATTATCCAAATTCATATGCCCCTCAAAATATTCCTTATTTTTAGTAAGAAAGAATTTAAATTCATTGAGGTTTGAAGGAGGTAGAATATCATGTTTAATGGAAGGAAATAAGGGTATCTTGGTCTCCTTAACCATAGGTTGCACATGAGGTTGATCTATTTTCTAGTTATAAGCTAACTTCTCTTCTCCCATCATTGATTCCTTCCTCATGGTCACTGTGACACCCCTTTTATTTCCCAATTTTATGATGTAATTGAGAACTTATAATGTTGGGGTATCAATATTGATGCAAAGACTTTAAAATCTAAGATGTGATGAAATATTAATTTTTATTAAATAACAAAAAAAAATTATAGAGTTGAATGAAGGAGGATAGCCAACAGATTATGTTGCCTTGAGAGGATAAATTGCCTTGATTTAATTTTCCCTTATGATGAAATGGTTAATGTTCCAAAGAAGCTTCTAGCAAGTGACTGGGAAGATGAAGGATCAAGGCATGATTATAAAAATAAAGAGGGAGGATCAATCAAGAGGTTATTCTCCCTTTATATTTTCATCCAAATCCCTCTTCTTTCTCGTATATTATTTTCCCTCTCACTTACAAATTCAAATTGGCAAGAGAGTTGGTGGAAAAACCAAGAGAGGTTCAAACAATATGCCTAGTTAAGAGTTATGAGTGACAACTTATATGATAGGAAGTGAATGTGTTGAAGAACTTTTTTCTTTGGACAAGATGGTTATAGGGACTAGGAATGGTCTTGTTTGTGTGTGGAAAATAGAGCACTAACAAGGGGACGGTTGAGGGACAACAAAGATCAGAGAAAGAATCCCTTATGTTATGCATACATGAATAATATTTTTGTGAATGTTTATGAGCCTGTTGAAAGATGGAAAGGTTGAACATTGATTTTTCCCTATATGTGAAGGAGAGTGGCCTTCACTTTTATGTTAAATCTTGTTTGAAAGTTGTGTGCTAAATACCTTGAGTTTAGTTTTCTCGAAAGGCATCAATAATCTGGCTTGGGGGTGGTTGGATGCAAGAAAGACTACATTGCAGTCTTGCCTATAGTTGGGTGAAGAGTGGCTCACCCTTCTTCAGTTCCAAATTCATTTTTTTCTAAATTATATAAGTACTTATGTGCTTGGTAAACAAATATATATATATATATATATATATATAGTTGAAATTGATTATTCTCAACAAATTTTATTCTTTTTAATGAGTGGAGTATATGAATTATGTTGTTGGTAAACTTCTTAAGTATTTTCTTAACCTCTAAGTAAATTAATTGAATCAATTTGGGAATTGTTTCTTCCCTCTAGAGATTGTATTAATAAATTTTCAAATTCATTGGTTAGTTGGGTACATGCATGCCTTCCCTGTTAATTGCATGTTGTTTTTTCTTTAATTTTATCTACAGGTTGTAATTCCTAGTTTTTCCATATTATTTAAATAGATTTTATGTGTGAAAAAGAATTTTAGCAAGAGCTTTGGGGTCATTCATGTAGTTTAAAGGTGGAATCCAAAATGTCATTTATGTGGTAACCAGGTCATCTTGGTATTTCACTATAACTTGGACCATCATGAGAGGAAATTTCACTGAACATTTGGTTAAATTTTCACATCTTTGTTCACGATCTTTTCAAGTATATGATCTGAGGTAGTTTGGTATCTTAAATGCTTCTTCAAATTTTCACTATAACTTTTCTCCTA
Organism: Pinus taeda; assembly: GCA_000404065.3. Taxonomy (NCBI): domain Eukaryota; kingdom Viridiplantae; phylum Streptophyta; class Pinopsida; order Pinales; family Pinaceae; genus Pinus; species Pinus taeda. The sequence goes on along the minus strand of APFE030375705.1, from coordinate 195,137 downwards.
AGATGCTTCAAAGGCTGAAACTTGGATCACAATGAGGAGAAAGTTCATTGAACATCTATTTCAATTCTTAGATCTTTGTTTGCTATAATTTTGAAGATATGCCATAAGTAAGTTGGGTATATTGAATGCTCCTGAAATTAGAACTAATTATTGTTTTATCAAAGCGCAAAAGAAACAAGAAAAAGATTGATATGTCATATCCTCAATCGGGATTTAAGGGACTAGGTTTATGAAAAATCTGATGTCCCATGGCCTTAATGAAGGATTGGGGGTGTTGTAGACACATTTATTCTTTTTTTATGATGATGATGATGATGATGATGGTTAACGTCCACTAAGACCAAATAATGATCTATCGGACCTAAAAAGACAAATTAATTATTTTGATTTAAGATTTTATTCCTATGCTCAAAAAGCTTGGAGAGAAGCCTCCCGAGTTCACTATAATTTTGGCATTGTAAAAGGCTAGGAAGGTCAGTGTTGTAACAAAGGTTGTGAAATTGAGATCTAATGTGGTTGTATGTAGGGCACTCTAATAGGAAGTAGTTTTCATCCTCGATGCTCCTATTCTCACAAATATGGCAGATCCTTTCTATCCATGGCGTTTTAGGAACTACCCAGCGGCCAGTTTCGCTATGGAGCTCATGAGAATTTGTTCTAATCTTTGCTATATTAATTTTCTTTTTTAAGCTAGTTAGAATAGAGAGATACTTTTGATCTTCAAGGGTGCGATTGATGACCTTCTTATAATAACTTAATTTTCTTTTAGACACTAAATCTTTCTCACACCATAATTTCTCTTTGAACTTAGAAGTAACAATATCTTTAATGTTATTTATGTTTTGCAAAGCATCGTTCTCATTGATCTCCCAATAGTTTAACCAAGCCCTTGTGTCCTTATGCCATCCTCGGTTAAGCCTTAAGTGATTTTGGCTGGAATTTAAAGCTAGCTTAGGAAGCCTATGATTGTCTATGTTATTGAGCTTGTGCTTGTACATCAGAAACCTAAACATAGCCAGGCTCTCAATAGAAGAAAGACCTGCTTCTATAAGGAGAATAGGATATGGTGTATTACTTTTAATTTTTAGGTTATAAGTTATAAAGCGCTTCTGGATTTGCTCAATCTTCCTCCATGATTCTCTGGAGATGCTGCAGCCCCAAACTTCACAGCCATATAAGATAACAGGAGTGACTAAAGTTTCAAAGAGGAACTTCTTTTTATACTTTCCCTAAAAAAATAAAGAAAATATTTCTCGATGCATATTTATTCTAAATCACGGATTGGAGTTTGGCTCGCATTTTTATGTCTAAAGTCTTCAATTATAATTTGGTCACCAGGTTAAACTAGCTTGCAACTCAAGTTAAAATCACACATAGGAATCCTTAATTCTATGTTAACCCAGGTTATCCAACTACGTGGATTCATGTCTTTGCGAATTAACTATATATATGTGTTTACATCCCATTCTCCACCCAAAGTCATCCAATGGCCAACTCAAATAAAATCCAACAACTGGGGTTTATTCAAGTTGCCAAGTGCATGGACATTAATGCCTTCATTTCGACCTAAGATGATTGCACAGTAATTAAGCCCTATATCTTATGGTGGAAGTGTTTCAGGTATGGAAGTGTGTGGACATTAGCATCGCTTCCTCCACCCAAACGATTCAACAACCGATGATGCGAGCGATCAATAGTTAACAATCGCTTTGGGCCTAAATCAGCATGCACTTTACCCACCTCTCCTTCGTCCGATACTCCATACTATTCATATCAATTTTGTCATTCATATATATTAAACGTTAGTCCCACCATATTTAAACTAATTAATAAGGACGGGGTGGCGTAGTCATCTATAAATACAATGCGTGTGTGTTAATTAGGATGTTAAACATTGGGAATGTCATAGTATTCGTCACTTTTCCCTGGTTAAATTATGTCTTCTCTTTTCCTCCTAACATTGAACCTCGCTTTACACAGTTATTCCAATGTCAAATACCTAGTGAGTTCCTATGACCTAACTCCTACATGCTAGCATTATTATTCATCCTTTCCTTTCATCTATTACAAAAAATGGCCCAGAATTATGCAAATGATGCCCTTCTTGATCCCTTAACTTTCGTTTAAGTCACCTAATTCTCAACATTAACATTTATACACTTAGGAAGGTTTTAAGTATTGGATTTAGCCACTTTACGAAAGAATGTTTATTAAAGATCAAGCTCCTCTAGGCAGCATTACCTATTTTGCAATTAGACCCCGACTCTATTATGCTATTGGTTTGTAATTTGAACCATGATATGTAAAATATCTTACGTCCCACTAATAACCAAGTGTTCCTTGAAGTATCCTAATATTCCCTAGCCAAAATGCTAAATTTACCCACATATGTCAAACTCAGTTATGATAAAGACTTGACCAAATTGTTTATTATGTCGCATGATGAAGAGAAACTCATTTTTACAAGAAATACTTGAAAACCCTAATTGTACTTCTAAATTCACCCTTCTTATTCTAACTCGTTCGCTCAATCTTGTATATCATATGGTGGTATCTCTCTTATTACTCATTCAAGGGTACCCTGGTGATTCCAAAGTTTACGAGCCCATGCTTGTTTTTATGAGAGAACTGCTAAAGAACACTAATGATGTTACCATAAATTTCCTAGTGTATCTAGCCACAAAAATCTATGTATAATTAACCACAGCTTAGTTTTATCAAATTTTTCGATTTTGTACATATTTGGTACATCTAGTTTTGTTCAATTATCTTGAATACTTCACTAGTACCAAACTAATTGAGTCAAACAAGGATGAGACAAGGAAAGAGAAGGAGATAGACTATTGGCCATCACTACCATATCCTGGAAGGGCCCCTAGAAGTTATAACAACTTTATAGATAGATTTTTGTTTTATTTACATGTCAAAATGTGGAACCAGGCTCTTGATAGGATTGTTGAAGAACCCAAAATAACTTTATATCCCATAAAAGAAAGTAGTGTTGGGAAATGCTTTCTTTTCCTTGATTATTCAATCTTCTGAGCTTACAACTTTGAAGGAGAACCTTATTGTTTGCCTAACTTTATTTCCCCTCAGTTGTTTGCCTTGGAACATGCTAAACAACAGTTATGGCTAGATGGATTTCACCTTACTGCAAAGAATAAGAAAGCAATGATTGTAACGCCTTGCCCCATAGGTCAATTGATCATCAAGCACAAATTTTCCCTAGAAATCATAAAAAGGGAATTATCGGCCTTAAAGTGGATAAAGATGTATGTTGGCATTTTGACCCTTTCCAAATTTTATCTCATGCAAGAAAATCAATGACACTGCCACCATATGCTCATGATTCGAAACTTGAACTTGAAAATTTAGCTAACATTGGTTATTCATCTTAGAATTATATGAATCTATCGAAAATAGGGGTAACAAAAGTGGTTCCAGCAGAACGAAATCATGTCAAACAAAGAACTATTAAATGGGTCGCAATTGTGACCACCCATGAAGGAGGAGTCAATGGTTGTGGTAGAAATAGGTACCAAGGATGATCTACTGCAAGCAACCCGTTAAATAGAAAGGCACATACAATCAATTCTAAAGAACTACATGTGATGAAGATAATAGTAAAGGATCTTACTTGTGACGATAAGGAGGTAGTTATGCTATAGAAGACTAACGAGGATCTATTAAATCAATTGGAAGATAACTTAGAGTAGTATCTTGAAAGATTTAGGAAAGCAAGTCATATAAATTAGAAATAGCTCCATTACTGAGAAGCTTGTAAAGAATGGGAACAAAGAATTAATGATAGCCCCTAGGGATGTTAAAACTACAGATGACATGATATTGAAAGAAATAACTTCATATTCAGGACCGAGGTTCTTGTCCAAGACTAACTTGGATAATAATATGATCAATTTAACTATTCTACAACCAAGAATAGACGTAGATGCGCAATTACTAGGTTCCAGAGTCACTTCTCAATATCAATTTGGCTAAAATTAATGATATTGATATAGTGGACTGGCATAGAAAAATAGGGCAAGTAGTGGCTAAAATGTTGTTAAACGCTACAACAACAAAAAGTATCAAAAAAATATTATTAAAGTCCAAGGACAACTTAAATATGCCATGGTGGTGGTCAAAACCAAAGTCAACCAAATAAAGGATCTTGAAGACAGGATAATAAAAAAACCAAGTATGCCTAAGGACAACTCAGTAACCAATAAATTCTTCAAGGAAAAACACAAAGAAATCAAGAGTTTAAAATTAAGTCAAAATAATTCATACTACAATGTAGATAAGTTGGTAGAAGCCTTCAAACAAAATGAAGAAAAAGAAAAATACCTTTAAGAATTGAGGATGGAATTGATTCTTCAAGAGGACTAGTGTAAGGGATTAAAAGATAAAATTGATAAATTAGTCAAGGAAGTGGACGAGAAGAAGAGGGGATACCTGAAGGAAATGGAAAAATATAAAGGATTCTTCACAAATCCTTAAAGATAAATTCTTTAGGGAATGTAGATCGTGATAAATTGAAGATTTGAAGCTAAACCAGATAAACCAAAAAAGGAATTAACTGGAAATAAGTTGGAGGTAGAAATGTTAAGGAAAGGCCGGGAAAACTAGATTCAGAATAAGGATGGAATCATCAAGGCCATGATTGAATCCTTACGAAAAATGCCTATCAGAAGTTTCCTTCAAGAAAGAAACCCTCACTGAAGCAAAAGACAAAGTTTAGGTCGTGATTAATGAAAAAAATTCTCAGATAATTTTGTATTACCATAAAACTATTGAGTAGATAAGGAGAAACAAATTTAATCCTTAAAAAAATTTCTATCATAACATGCCTTCAGGAAAGAAACCCTTACCGAATAAAAAGACAAAATTTGGTTCATGATCGATGAAAAGATTTCTCAGATAATTTTGTATGTGCATATTTTGTTTGTGTGAAAACATTAATATGGATATTATGAAAATGGCCCCTACAGTTGAGGAGAGGGGAGGTGGATGCAATCATAGATCGTTTTAAATGCTTAATTGATCCAGAGCTACAAGATCTTGACTTTCTTAGTAGATATGAATGCATTATAACCCTTATGTCAGTCAAAGAAGCTAACAAGCTGATTCAAGGAAAAAAATGATCAAATTTATAAGACCATGGAAGTTATTGAGAAGTTTAGAGAAAAATGGAGTTACATACAAAGGTTTGGTCTACCATCACTCTAGACTAACACGGGTTGGGTTTCTTTGGAATAGGATTTTAAAGATGAGATGGAAAAGGTAAAACAAAAATTCATGAAGTTCCTTTAAAATGAGGAAGGTTCCATCACCATGCATGATATTGTTAGTTCCTTTTTCAGAGAATTCAACAGTTTGGTGATCCTAAAAAAAATGACACAACAACAGCCAGCTACCAACTACCGAATCAAATACAAACTTGTTATTGTGGAAACGAAGCTCGAAAATGTGCCATGGATACAAAATCTAGACTGGAAGAGGTATATGAGATTTAAGAAAGGATTTGAATGGCCTTCGCTTCCCACTTCAGCTCTATAGACCATGACTCCAATCTAATCGCTACAATCCAGTGTTAAAAATGGTGAAGACTTAGTCAATGAAGCAATCTATGTTTTTTATAACCCCAAGAGAAAAAACATGGTGCTTCCAGAGATTCCTGTACCAATCAGTATTCCGAAGAAAATGACAAAGAGTTCAAAAAAGCCAGCCAAGAGCAGGAATGTTTCTCAGAGTTAAATCTAAGTTCTTTTATTTAATTTACTTGCTTTTAATTATCAGTTACAAAGAAAGTTCTCATGAAAGTTATCCATTTTTTTGTATATAATGACCTCATTTCTTATATGAGGGGGTTGCCTTTTTGGTGAGAAGAAAATTATTATTAAAATAGCCTAAATGTACTTGTTGCAAAGACTAATTCTAATGTTATGATGACCTTATGCATGCAATTTTGAATATAATGTCGATGTAGTGTTTCTTTATTTTCTTATTGTGATCATATGCTAGTTTATCCTTTGTTTGCATGATTGACTTGATTAACCATGTAAAATACTACATCACTCTGTTAATTTCTTTGGATGTTATATGATCTAAGGCAAATCAATAGGGATGTTTTATTACGATTTGTTCTTGTGGGATTTTTTATGCTTGACATAGTTATCTGGTGGTAGCATTTCATTATAAGGAATTTGTCAGACTGGTGTATGGCTCATTATTCATTGCATTTTGTTTTTGTTGGAAATACTAAGAGGGGTGGTGAACCAATATTTCTTTCGATTGTTATTTTATGCTAGTTAATATTTTTATCACAAAATACACTATAACACAAGAGATAAAAGAAATAATTTTATTGATCAGAATAGTGAGGACTACAATTATTTTGTACGACAAATCAAAATCCAACCTATACAATAATATCTTTGACTTTTTCAAGGCTCCAACCTTGAACAGATCCAAGCTCCTACTTAGTCAAAATGAGTACTCCAATCCTCTCAACAACTTCCAAGCTCCAACTTGGTCACAAAATTAGGACTCCAATCCTTTCAACTCCAAGCTCCAACTTGGTTAAATTAAATCTTACAAGAAATGCTTATTTCAAAAATAGTTCCAAACGTCTTCAATAAGGTTGCTCCAAAGAATGTATTTAATAGTCTTCAATAATGCTTCAACAAGGGTGTTAGTATGAAAATTCTTAGTGTGTGTACCAAAAATGCTTCACTTAAGTCACTGGTGACAAGTGTCCCTAACAAGAAGATGTGGTTGTTTACGCTTCAAATGTACAATAATAAAATGAGAAAACCCTACAACAAAAAGATTGTATGTGATCCAAAAACATCAAGAAATATCTGATGTAATAACCCAATAGCAAAAGACTTCTTTTTTAAATGAACATTTTTTTATTGAAAACACCTTGTGAAGGATATCTAAAATATGCATCTGCAAATCCCCCTCTGTGGGATGGTTCCTTTGACGTCCTTGCGCTTCAGCAATTCGTTTCTCTTTATAAATATGTGAAACAACTAAAACAAAAGAGTAGAACTCAAATGAAGCTCGAATGCAAAGTGACGATAGTGGTGATGATGATAGTGATCATGGTGAAGAATGAATGGAAACCCTCCTATTTATAACAAAGTATTGGGTTGATCTCGAAAATGGAAAATAATAAAATAATACTAACCAAATCAAAGTCTAACCTTTAGGAATACTTTATTATATTTTTTGGAGAGGGAAAAGTAATTCAAAATGGTCAAATATCTTTATTTAAAAATAATTAACAATTTATTAATTATTTCACAAGGATTAAGAATGGTGCGAAATTGAAATAATTATTAAATAGTGATTTAACAATTATTCCAAAAATAGAATTAAGGAATATTAAATAAATAGTGATTTATTTAGTTATTCTTAGGTGATTTAGTCAAATGTGAAAAGGAATAATTATCAAACAATGATTTAATAGTTATTCTTAGAGAAAAATAAATAAATAATGATTTATTCAATCATTCTCATGGGGTTTTTTAATTTTAATCAGAAATAATTTAATAAAAATGGTTTACTAAATTATTTCCCATGGTGAAAGTGATTTTACTATGGTAAAATTAATCCTACATCGTGTATTTTGATCCACCTAGTTAGAATTGGCTAGGTGAGCAATTTTTAGGTGATAACAGGTTTCCCCCCAAGGGGAATCAAAGAGAGAGATACAGTTGAAACAATACAACGAAGGACAAAGGAATGGAGGGGGCAAGACCTACTAAATTGATATAAGTATCCTTTTACTTTGGACTACATGATCTCAAATGAGGCGGGGGAGGTGTACACATAGTTGCCGAGATAATTGAGAAAAAATAGTAATGGTGTGCCCAACAATGTGGGTCTGAGAAACAAAGTACATGATACATGATATGATGGCATTAATGGGCCAAAAAAGAATACAATAAATCCCATATATATAATTTTCTTGGAAAAACAGAGGCCAAGACTGAATATAATAACATCTAAGTACATGAGACATAATGCCTCTCAAACTGACATGGTGATGGAGGAACACAACCAAAGAATCCATGCTGAACATGAAAGGGCTTTGAAGATATAAATGGATCATCTGAAGTAGACATGCGTGTTGTAGGCCTGCAAGCTGCAAAAACCAAACCCATCAAATCTACAAAATTGCATCTAAGGGTGGATCATAATCTGCTGACATTCAGGCATGTGAGGAGCTCCCTAAATGACCACCCCCTCATTAGGTCTAGAACATCTCACACACACAAGGGGAAGGCTAGTACAATATGTTGGATCATTGTACCATCAAGTGTATGATTCTCGATCATGCGATAATGAGCTGGAGTCGAGCATGTGAGAAACAACCAAGTCAAAGGGAAATGATGATTCCCTTTTCTTGATTTTAGGCACCGAACAAAGATGAAGGATGGAACCAAGGTACACCCCGACCACACTTTTGGAATAAATGTGTTGAAGTCGACAAAAGAGGGCCCACAAGAGTTAAGGCAATGAGGAATCCTCAACAAAGGCATGAGGGATCATAGTAAAGTGACTAATGGATTGACACCAGGTATGATGATGGAAAGAAACAAGATGAGAGGTGGACTAACGACTTCCCTTATTATAGCATGACATGCATGGTTGACCTGGTACTGAAAAACTCGATTCCAGAGGGGATGGTTAATTACTCAAAGAGGGTTTTTTCAAAGATGGAGCAGTGTACCTAGAGGCAAAATATGAGCACAATGGGATGAATGTGGCACAAATATGTATGGAACATTGTAAATGGACTCAAGGGGACTGGAAACATATGCCACAGATGCAAGGGTGACTCATCTCGAATGCTCTAAACAAGGGTGACTCGATGTTTCTGCCACATGGGGGAGGCCCAAAGGGGACCACAAAAACATGAGTAGATGATGGTTACTCATGACGAAAATTGGCATGTGAGTCATCCAATGTGAAGCTAAAGTGGTACCAAAGTATGGGTAGCTCAAATGAAGAAATGTGATTTTAATAGGTGGAAAAGTAAGACCTCGTGGAAAAAAAATGGCTTCATGGTGAAGCGTCAAATTACCAGAAACAAATTTGGTCGTAATGGGCGACAAAAAAATAGGGTTTTTCCTATAAAAGGGCTTCTTGTCCCCAAATCCAATTCATTTTCATAGTGAGGAGTTGGATAGTTTGGATAGGATGAGAAGGCCCTAAATCTTGAGGAGATTGTAGCAGACAAACCGACCGTCGAAATTCAGATATACGACTTTAAGGTAGGTGGCCTTACTTGTCTAAAAGTGGCATTAATGCTTCTTGGAAGGATGGTTCCTGGTTAAGAATCAAGGTAAGAGAGGCATACATGAATTAAATACCATAGAAGGTCTAGGATCATTCCCGCCCACCAATTCAAACATGGAGACTCGATGGTAAGTGTGGCATCACTTAGAGTAGAATATTTGGAGACATGGTATCAAGCATCTACAATACGTTATGTGTATATGGCTTGTCAGAGAGGCCAGTAGGACAAACTATCCAAGTAATGAAAGGATAATTAACCATACCTGGATCGTTGGGGTCTAGACCGAGACATATGATAATCATGTGAGAAGGTGGCCAGGGGCCATCATGACCCCAAGCATGGGATACGGTCATGTTACACTTCATTTTGTCACCATGACAAAATAATCATCAAATTGGATCTCTCGACATCAATCCAAGTGTCATGAAGCACTCCCTTGCAATTCAAAAAATTATACCTTGAATAAAGTGGAATTTCTGGGTCTCATGGTACAAAACCTTGTTTTTGAGCAGCTATGCAGTTTTTCTAAGCATTATCCGCACATGTGCAATTTCTTCCATTATAAACTACGCACATTTGTGCATTGTCTTCCACTGTGAAGTGCACACATGACTCAATAAAAAGTGAGATCTAGAAGCATTGTTGGGCGAATCATTCCCAAAAGAAAGACTCGAACCCGTGTTTATTCAAGCCTAACCTCATTTTTTATGGAACTAGTCCTCATTCTTCAAGGAGCCCTCTCACTCTTTTAGTGGATCTTATCCTTGGACTAAGGATCTCAAACTACTTCCTTTTTGCCTATTAATCAAGACATAGGTGGGGTAGTTGAGAGAGCCTAATGAGTAAGTTTATGCTTAAGGAAATATGTTGAAGAGCTTATCATTCTTGGAGAGGATTGAGATCAATGGGAGGAGCTTCACAACATCAAGGCACAAGTTTTGTAGCTCTATTATGTTTATGAAATTAAAATAAATAAGTGTTTCTTCTCGCTGCATTGTTTAATGAATTAATTGATGATTTTCATGGATGGTTTATGTTATTTCTATTTTTTCATTGGAATGATGTTTGTTACTAGTCTCCTTGATCACTAGTTTAAATTATTAAATCATTTATGCTAAATATGCCTTTGATCCTTTGTTGTTTCCATATGTGCAGGTCTAGATTCGAGTATGGCAGAGTTGCACTGAAGCACAAAGGGGGGTCTTCATCAAGCATGGCGTAATAAGGTATGAATTTTCTTTTCTCACCTTGTTACTTATGATTCAAGGAAAGATAGATTCAGGGAAGGAAATAGCTTGATTGTTTGCTTGCTACTAGGGTTCTTTGAAAATTAGGGAGATTTCTTGTGTCCACACTTTCGATTTGTCCTCATAACATTGAACAAGAGGTATATCTACCACCCATTTTGATCCCTCCTCCTAATGTCGAGATGACAAATAGTACCGCCCCTATTCTCTACCTACCATCATCAATGGGATCGATCTATTGGGACTCTCTTGACATTTCATATTGTGATTCAGTCAAACCTTCTTCGGTGAACACTTTGGTCTTGTTATCTTTGTTGGCGTTTGGCCCAAGAATGGATCCAAAACACTCCCAAAGTCTCCAAATTTTGCTTAAAATCATGCAATGGATCCAAATTTTCTCTTAAAATCTTCAAAATATTCACTAAGATCATCTAAGGAGCAAAACCATCACATGCCGAGAGCCCTTGGAAGGGAAAAAATGCACTATCGAGAGGCTACAACACTTCAAAAACCGTGAAAAACCATTGTTGCAGGCTTAAGACCTAAGAATGCACAGCTACCATTAGCTCTGGCTGATCAACGGCCCAGATCTAAACGGTTAAATTGCAAATCGGCGGTCGCAGGCAGTGGAAATCGGCGTTGGACACAGTCGATTAGCGATCGTCAATGATCGAATCAGTGGGTTGCAATCGGTGGAGGCGAGTCGGCGTTATTGGCACGGACCAAGGGGAGGTTGCAACTACGATCAGTGATTAAACATGAATTGTCAATCACGCACGCAGATCAACAGCCCACATTACATCGTCAGATCGCTATCAGCTGAAACCAAGGGGTGCAACCTTTACACACATATGGATGCAACTTGCAATAGCGATTAAACCCAAACCCAATGGGATTCGCAATGATATTGCATAATTTTTCAAGTCTACCCAAGGCCGTTTTCAATGCATTTTTAATGTATTTTCATTGTTTCAATGAAATACAAAGGAACCTTGGCTAGCACCGATAGCGATGAAGCCCAGACCTGAAAGGGTCCGGGAAGTGAAATATATATATTTTGAAGTCTGTCGAAGGCAATCTTTCATATTTTCCAGCGTCTTTCACGAATTTCCAAATACAAAGGGAAGCGAGGGAACCGGTCGGCTGTGATATGTGAGAGTAACCCCTAGGGCGGACCCAATAAAGGAATTAATCATTTTTCAGGACTGTTGATGTCCGAAAGGACAGAGAAGGCGGGATTTAGCAATGATGATTGTGTTTTCTGTTTAAAATAGAAATATACATTGTTTTCAACAAAGGTCCACCATAGGGGCAGCATCATTCTACTATAACGAAGCATTGTTAAATCATTGGAAGGGCCATAGCACGCTGCAACCCGAATCAAACAAGATCAGGGAGCATCAACAACACAAACAACACAACAGCCACATCAACAAACGTTAGGGAGCATCTCTGGCACAGAAAAACTCCTACATAGTGCAGTAACTACCCAAAGTATCTGAATGTGGTTATTCCTCTGTCAGAAGAGGAAAACCTCCGAGCCATGCTTGCCCATAGAGGGAATCAAACTGTTAAGGACAGATCAGACAGATTAAGACTCTAAGCCTCTTAGAGCTCAGGAGCATTGTAAACATGTTATAAATAGCTGAAAGTAAGATGTAATAGGGGTTCAACCTTTGGAGATTGTGGAGACTCTATTCCTCTAGCTTCTCATCTGCATTCTTTATTAATACAAGCTTCTTTTGTTGTTATATGTTCAATGTTCATTTCTCTTCTGTTCTAAGCTTTCACTTGGATAGTTTATTCATGTTTCTTTTGTATCTAATGCCAGATAATTATCATCTTATCTCTACGTTGATAAATTAGACTTGTAAGCTTCTTTACTACCTATAGTTAGCCATTTATATGTGTTATTATATATGCATATGCCAGTATAGTCAGTAAGCTCATTTGTTGCCTGTAGCTAGCCATTAATATATGTTCATGTATGCAATTTTCTGGTATAGTCGGTATTCTCCATCTATCCATTAAATCTACTAAATATTGAGCATTAGTGATCTAAAGCCTTGTGTTGTTGAGGGTGTTCATGCATGTCTTGAGTGAGAATAGAGCTAAAATGGTTATCTGACTTGATACAAACCATCATCCATTCCAATAGTTCTGAGAACAATACTGAAGATTATATATTACCAGGCATCTCCGATCTGCAACCTAGGAGAGTTTCTTGGAGTGCTAACATAATTGGCGTTGTTGCCGGGGAGAGGAAACTGAAGCTCAGCTTCCCTGGGAAATGACATAGATCCAGCTTTGATGATAGACAAATTCTGGGCACTCTTCTGGTTGTAATCATATATCTGGCGACTCTACTAGAGGCCGAACCTCTTGGCGACTCCACTTCATAGTTTTGGCTCAGTTTGTGAGGCATACTCGCAGAAATCCTCAGAAGTCACAAGCTGACCCAGTACCTGACCTTGAAAAGATCATCAAAGAAAGAAAGGTATTGCAGAAAGGAGCATCAGGTTCAAGTAAACCGAAACAATCTCTTATATCTCTTCAAGAAAGGCCTGTAATATAACAAATATATGGGAGAGGCGATGTGCTTCTTTGGCCGATATGCAAGATGTAGCCCTTGAAGTAGAATCAAACATCATGGCTGCAGAAAAGCTCAAAGGTAATGCTGATAGAAGAAGACAGAGGTGCTAGTCTTCATCATCTTCAAATCCAAAGATTGATAAAATGGCCAAGATGATAGAGTCATTAGCCTCTGAAGTTTTCAAATTAAAGGTTAAGCAACATTTTGGGAAAGGAAGGGTTCCTAATACCTTTGCTCCTCCAAATCCAAATCCATATAGAAGATAAAATGAGCAGTTGCAGATTTTGCAAAGAAACAAAGATGCCAATGAAGACCAAAGGGTGAAGACCCCTTTTCAAAATGTAGTCATGGAAGCAGAGAAGTTTGAGGAAGATGATGAGATCCATTGTATGGAAGACAAAGGCAGCGCCGCTTTTTTAACCAAAGCTGCCTATGAGAAGTCATTATTCAATGGCTAGATCAACCAAGAATGGGATGGTGAAGCTATTCTACAAATTGTAGATCAGCACCAATATAATCTAAGTTCTATGATGAATAATGTCAAAGAAACTCATGTTCATAAAGTTGTTGTCCCTGCAGAACAGTAAGCTAATGAGCAGAAGCAACCAACAGTTGATCCCATCATCCTCAAAGCTCTAGCCATAGAGGTAAGAAGCCTTGACAAGTCCCCTTCTTCTTTCAGTTTTCAATCAGAAATCCAAAAGCCAATAATACCTATGCCCCTGATTGAACCAGTGAAGAATGAGTCCTTCAAGAAATCTGTCCTTGAGGTTCTTGAGCCTAAAACCATCCAAGCTTCCACTGACTATGTAAATCTGCAAGATGACCAACCCGTTGTTATTCTCAGCCCAATGATTGAAAATTGTGAAGACATATCCCCATCATTCTATGTTTCTTTGTCTATTCATGATGTAATCCTTTACAATTTCCCTCTAGACACTGAAACCATCCATAATTCAATGCCCAAGGTTGTCATGGATAAGCTCGATCTTGACATTACCAAGCCTTATCGATTGGCCTCTACGCAGCTTAAAAAATCAGTTTTCCATATCACAGAGGAAGAAGGCCCACAGATTTGGGACATGTTCTTTGATGGGGCTTGCTCTGAGGAAGCTATAGGAACAGGTGAAGTCCTTGTGTCCCCCACACAAGAATGCATTAATTCATATTTCATATCAACTTTTCAGGTCACAAATGACACAACAAAGTATGAAGCAGACCTTATTATTCAACAAGTGTACAAAACCTCCCAATCAAAACATCCAAGGCTGAAAGCATCAAAGAGGAGGTGAAATATAGATCATCTCTGCCTGATAATATCAAATGTTGGAAATTTTTTGTAGTAGAGGATCAAATCAATAGGCTTTTGCAAGTCTTTGATGAATTGGTTGATATACACATTGACCAAGAGAAAGAAAGCTTTCATAGAAAGGTAAAAAGGGTCAATTTTCAGTTTGGTGACTGTTTTCTCAAAAGGAATGCATTAAAGGAAGGACGACATGTTTTTGATGGCCCATTCACTGGGTTGTTCTTCGAACTTTATTTCAGTTAAAGGCTTTCAAGCCTTGGTATTATAAATATGTTGTTTTCAAGTTTTATTTCATGCTAAATAGACCCCATGCCCAATGCAACACCAGGAGGAAGATTTGATCTTGTTTTCTACAGGAAAGGCATGGTTCTGTAGTTCTTGAAACCTCACAGGGAGGCTTTCATCCCCAGAAGTAGCCAATGTTAGCTTTGTCGGCATTTGGCCCAAGAATAGGTCCAAAAGACTCCTGAAGTCTCCAAAGTTTGCTTAAAATCATGCAGTGGATCCAAATGTTCTCTTAAAATCTTCAAAATTTTCACTAAGATCCAAGGAGCAAAACCATCACATGCCGAGAGCCCTTGGAAGGGAAAAAATGCACTATCTAGAGGCTAAAACACTTCAAAAACCATGAAAAACCATTATTGTAGGCTTAAGACCCAAGAATGCATAGTTATCGTTAGACCTGGCCGATCAACTGCCCAGATCTAAGCGGCTAAATCACAAATCGGCGATCACAAGTAGTGGAAATCAGTGTTGGACACCGCCGATTAGCGATCGTCGATGATCAGATCAACAGGTTGCAATTGGCAGAGGCGAATTGGCGTTATCGACACGAACTAGGGGGAGGTTGCGACTTGCGATAGCGATTAAACCCAGACCCGATGGGATTCGCAATGATATTGCATAATTTTTCAAGTCGGCCCAAGGCCGTTTTCAATGCATTTTTAATGTATTTTCGTTGTTTCCACGAAATACAAAGGAACCTTGGCTAGCGCCGATAGCAATGAAGCCCGGACCCAAAAGGGTCCAGGAAGTGAAATATATATATTTTGAAGCCCATCGAAGGTAATCTTTCATGTTTTCCAGTGTCTTTCACGAATCGCCAAATACAAAGGGAAGCGAGGGAACCGGCCGGCTGCGATATGCGACAGTAACCCGTAGGGCAGACCCGATAAAGGAATTAATCATTTTTCAATATTGTTGACGTCCAAAAGGACAGAGAAGGCAAGCTTTAGCAATGATGGTTGTGTTTTCTGTTTAAAGTAGAAATATACATTGTTTTGAACAAAGGTCCACCACAGGGGAAGCGTTGTTCTGCAATAAGAAAAGCATGCATTGTTAAATCATTGGAAGGGCCACAACATGCTGCAACTCGAATCAAACAAGATCAGGGAGCGTCAACAACACGGACAGCACAACAGCCACATCAACAAACGTTAGGGAGGATCTCTCGCACAGAAAAACTCCCAGACAATGCAGCAACTACCCAAAATATCTAAATGCGGTTATTCCTTTGTCAGAAGAGGAAAACCTTCGAGCCATTCTTGCCAATAGAGGGAATCAAACAGTTAAGGGACAAATCAGACAGATTAAGACTCCGAGCCTCTTAGAACTCAAGAGCATTGTAAACGTGCTATAAATAGTTGAAAGTAAGATGTAATAGGGGTTCAACCTTTGGAGATTGTGGAGACTCTATTCCTCTAGCTTCTCATCTGCATTCTTTAGTAACACAAGATTCTTTTGTTGTTATACGTTCAATGTCCATTTCTCTTTTGTTCTAAGCTTGCACTTGGATAGTTTATTCATGTTTCTTTTGTATCTAGTGCCAGATAACTGTCATCTTATCTCTGTGTTGATAAATTAGACTTGTAAGCTTCTTTACTGCCTATAGCTAGCCATTTATCTGTGTTATTATATATGCATCTGCCAGTATAGTCAGTAAGCTCATTTGCTACATGTAGCTAGCCATTCATATATGTTCATGTATGCAATCTTCTAGTACTGTCAGTATTCTCCATCTATCCATTAAATCTACTAACTATTGAGCATTAGTGGTCTAAAGCCTTGTGTTGTTGAGGGTGTTCATACATGTCTTGAGTGAGAATAGAGCTGAAATGGTTATTTGACTTGATCTAAACCATCATCCATTCCAATAGTTCTGAGAACAATATTAAATATTATATGTTACCAGGCATCTCCGATATGCAACCTAGGAGAGTTTCTTGGAGTGCTAACAGGTCTCAACATCAATAGATGTTACATCTACTAGTCATCCATCTCCCAGCATTGACAATGTGCATGTGAACCTTGTATCTCATAAATATCCCTCAGGTAGCTCATCTTCATCATATGGTCTCTCTTCCTCCTATCCTCCCATCTCCCATTCTAATGAAGACATCATGGAATCCATGACCACCCCCGATTATCCTTGGTATGATATGCACCATCATTCGTACTTCCTTTCACAACAAACCCATAATCAATATGTTGTGGAATCTAAAGACTTCATCCATGGTGAGGTCGATTTGTTCAATTACCCCTTACTTCGAACCCATGAATTTGATCCACATCCACCTTGTGGTCATTACATTGCCTCAGAATGTTTGGGTAAGGGGGCTTCCACTTTTTAGAATCCAGGGGAAGTAATTCTCCTGAGAACTCCTATTGCATCTGGTAGTGATGACTCTAGGACCACTATTCTTCCCCATTTATAAGAACCTATAGAGTCTCATATCACTCCAGATCACTCTAGGGATGATGCAATTAATCATTCCTCCATCTTACATCAACAACCCAAATCCTTAGACATTGTTGTTGTTCACCCACCGTGTCGTCTAGGCGAGCATCAATTCATTATATCCTAAGCCACTCTTTGGTATAGTGACACCATGTTTTCGAACCCAAACGAGATGTGTAGTCCACCATTTCCCTTCTCTTCATGCATCCTTTATCCATTATTCCCACAAGAAGACATCCCTAACAAAAAAAAATGGCTAGCCACATCATCAAAATGTGTTTAGAGTCCACTATTCTAAATACATTTTGCATGTCCATAGCATGCTACATCCATCCATCCAAAACTTGGGGGCACATATGCCCCTACATCTCCTCATCATCATTTGGAGGATCTCATCCAAGTAGGGTCAAACACCTGAATCCCTTATTTGAGCATTTGGATCACAATGGTGCTCCACAAACTCATCTAGCTAAGGGGCATCATTCCCACTTGATCAGTCCCCTCCATCATCATATGTCAGGCAGCATGTTATGAGGACAAATTGCAAGTGTGTACACGAGCAATCTCCCTAGTTTTCAAAGAACCCTAGTACCAAACAATTAATCAATCTAATTCCTTCCCTGAATCTATCTTTCCTCGAATCATAAGATAACAAGGTGAGAAAATAGAATTCATACCTTATTACAACATGCTTGATGAAGATACCCTTTTGTGCTTCAGTGCAACTCCTCCATACTTGAATCCTAACTTGCACGCATGGAAACAACGAAGGATCAAAATCATATGTAGCATAAATGATTCAATAATTCAAAGTAGTGATCAAGGAGACTAGTAAAAAACATCATTCCAATGGAAAAATAGAAATAACATAAACCATACATGAAATTCATCAACTAATCCATTAAACAATGCAGTGAGAAGAAATGTTTGTTTGTATTAATTTCAAAAACATAAAAGAGCTACAAAACTCGTGCCTTGATGTTGTGAAACTCCTCCCATTGATCTTAATCCTCTCCAAGAATGATAATCTCTGCAACCTTATTCCTCCAGCATAAACTTACTCTTAGCAGCCTATCTCAACTCCCCCACCTATGGCTTGATTAATAGGCCAAAAGGAATTAGTTTGAGATCCTTAGTCCAAGGATGAGATCCACTAAAAGAGGTGTTGAGCCCCAGAACTACCTCTCTTCTACATACTTTTCTAAACCTTTTCTCTTCCATTTTTCCACATCAGTGTCACATAAGCTATCAAAGATTGTTACAT
Source organism: Pinus taeda (assembly GCA_000404065.3). NCBI lineage: Eukaryota > Viridiplantae > Streptophyta > Pinopsida > Pinales > Pinaceae > Pinus > Pinus taeda. The sequence continues at coordinate 176,674 of APFE030375705.1, read as the reverse complement.
ATTGATTCTAGGAGTGCATTTAAGTGGTTTTAAAACTATATCCTTGTGTTTGCTATTTGATTTAGATTTTGTTCATTATCTACGAAATGTAGCCACTTTCCGCAGTTGACTTGCAATTCCGCAATTGTTTTCATTGTTCTATAGGTTATAGGTGTCGGTAAGGGAAATGAGGCACGTGGGTAGCTCAGAAATATTCTACACATGGACAAGGTCCTGTTTGCTCAACCGAATTCGTAAAGAAAGGCATCGGTCAAAGGACAACCAACAAAGAGTCCTACGTCCATTAGGTCTCTGTTCCAGCACGTGAAATAAGTTTGAGACCGTTCCTGAGTTCATGGATCCACTTTTGCCAGCTGCAGGCCGTCTCCATGACGCAATCTAACATCCACCTTTCGTAGATTTAATGTTTATGTCAACCAAGAAGCTAAACTCACAGATTTTGTCCTGTTTACCTGTCCTCTACTGAAGATTTTTCTCCAAACAACAGTTATATATTTTCCTCTATAAATAAAGCATTTGAAAATGCAAGTAGTTAGTCTTGATGTTAGCTTTGATGCTATTGGTTTAGCGTTAATCTTGTTGTTGTAATGAGAAGACATATTCCCTGTTTTGCAACACAAAAACTCTATTTTCTTATGATTGTTTAGAGCATGATTTTGAGGTGACAGCATATTAACCAAAGGCTGCACAGAGGGCCCCTGCTGGCTGAGGTTTTATTTTTCATTTTTGTAAAGTTTCCATGCGTGTTTCTCTTATTTCCACTGTACATTTCTCATAATTTGTTTATGGTATTAATCGTTTTTATTCGAGTACATGATTTTGCAGCATTGTTATATTTTTCACTAATATTGATCAGTGATTCAGGATAGGTTGAGCTCGAGCCTTTTAATATAATCTTTGCATCAAGTAGTGATCTGAGTTTTGCTTCTCTGCTGAACTTTTTAGCTTTTAAATTGCATTTGTTATGCTTTGATTCTAGTGAGATTTGTTTGATGCTATTAGCTAGTTTAGATATCAATTCTTCATGTTATTTGACGTTATCTCTGGTGCCATGGCTTAACCCGAGAAGTTAATTGGCCAGCTATCAGAATATAAGTGAAGTAATTTGATTTTGCTTTCATTAATATGCAAGTAGGTAATTTAGATATCAATTCTTCATGTTATTTGAGGTTATCTTCGATGCCATGGCTTAACCCAAGAAATTAATTGGCGAGCTATCGGATTATAAGTGAAGTAATTTGATTTTGCTTTCATTAGTCTGCAATTTTTGGTTTTGAGTGCAGTAGTTTAAATTTTATTTCTGTAATTAGATGGACAACATAGACAATAACTTCATGATCATCACTTCATCTTTTGTTTGATTTAAGTAGCTGCATATTTACACTTTTGTTCAGTACTAATTTTATCAATAGCATGTTTTGAGATCTTTTGAAGTGCTAAGTTTTGGAAGTTACCATAAGGGACATAAACCTTGTCTTGAAATCTACATCCATAGTTGACCTTTAAAAGTATTCTTAAGACCTTAGAATAGGATTTCCATTTGCATTAGACACTTTAGGAGATCAAGAAGAACAAAACCCCAAAACAAGATAAAAACTGAAAACAATAAAAGTGAGAAAGAGGTTGTCTTGCACATACTGTGTGCCACACTTCATCAGTTTACGACTCCCAGATTGATAATTAATATAGCAATTTAGGACATATTAAATTGACTAAACAAGAGGGATGAGGGCTCCTTAAAGAATGGGGATTAGTTCCATAAAAAAATTAGGTTAAGCTTGAATAAACATGAGTTTGAGGCTTTCTGTTGGTAATGATTTTCCCAACAATGCTTCTAGATATCACTTTTTATTTTTACTTTTTATTGAGTCATGTGCGCACTTCACTATGGAAGATAGTGTGCAGTTCTGCGCAGTTTATAGTGGAAGAAACTGCACATGTGCGGATTATGCTTAGAAAAACTACGCAAATGCTCAAAAATAGGGTTTTGTACAATGAGACCCAGAAATTCCACTTTATTGAGGGTATATAAGTTGTTGACTTGCAAGGGAGTGTTTCATGACACTTAGATGGATGGCGAGAGATCAAATTAAATTGATAATTATTTTTCATGGTGACATAATGAAGTGTAACATTCTGGCATAATAATGGGGCCAGAACCCACACGTAGGGGAGAGGTGGACTCACTACAAGTAACATCTAACTTGTGAAGCATGTGAATTGCACAAAAGTGTTCAACACGAGGACAGTGGTGAGAATAATGGCCATAGTTATCACACAAAGCACAAGGGTGATTCTTGCGTAAGGATATGTTCTTCTTAGTTGACTCATGTAAGGGGACATGGACCTCAAGAATGTTGGAGTCAAGAAAGGTATAAAAGACCACTTTCTTGATATGAGGGAGCTCAGGGCAATTATTGGTGGTTTCTTCAACAACATCACACAATGCAAATGGAGGAGTAGGCTTTGGAGGCTTCAAATGAACTGGAGTTCTTTGGGGTGTCTTGTCTTTGGTTCCCTCTTTCTAGGCTTTTCCCCCCTCGCCAAATGCTTTCACAACAAAAGTAGGTTCCTGTTAAGTTTGCTATGGAACTAAAGAAAAGGAAGGGGTAGGAACAACAGGTTGAACCAAGGTCAAAACAGTGTAAGGTTTTAGTTGATTAGGAGGAGTGTTAGCGGGAGGATCAATATAACATATTGGGATCCCTAAGGTGATGTTAGGTAAACTCAACATAGCCATGACATGTGTAGAATAAATTCCATGGGGCAGGAATAAGAAAGGTATCAGACTAGAAGGGTAATGGCCTGGGGGAACTTCTCCTAGATGGTTAAGACCTGGGGAATGATTCTGGGCTAGAAAGGCATAGGAGAGATACCAGTAGAAGGAAATGTACATTGAGTAATAATACATGAATGTTGGGTTAAGTTAGGAGCAGGAGGTTGCGGAGGTGTTGGCTACTGGGAAGGTGTAACTGATAGCTTGTGGGAAGCGTGTGACGCTTGAAGAATTCAAACACCGGAAGAGCTAGGCTCTGAGGGGGTAGGTGGTGGACCATAATAAGCACCAAGAAGTGTGAAATCTTAGTAGACTCTAGGTAAAACATTGGTGAGAGATGAGATAGTTGTATTTCCAGTCATCGATGAGATAGTGGACTAAGGGAAAGTTTGAGTCTTTGAGACTTAGGATCATAGTAAGTCAGTTGATCGATAGTGACGGTCTTTCCATTATGACAAAAGCACATTTTTTTAAAGACCACAGATGCGACAACGGAAATTGTAAAGGTGTAACTATGACCCGACAAGATGTTATAATCTAATGGGGCAGCAATGACCTCGATGTCAATGGGTACTGTCATGCCGAAAACATTAATTAGACAGTTGTGATATAATTCAAGGGGCTGTGAGGGATGACCGTCCCAATCACAGAGAGTGATGGTGGATGGGGACAGGTCAAGTGAACCAAGTTGCTTCTAAACACTAGCAGCTATCACACATGTGGAGGCACCCTCGTCTATGATACACCGCTAAACAGTGTTGTTTCATATGGATATTGGTATTTAAAAGGAAATGGATGAAGGAAGGGGGGATGTTCCTCAATGTAAATGTCAAAGACAATCATACAATCGTTAGAAGGATCCACAACACCCAAAGCAGATAGTAGAGATTTTTGTTAGGATGGGCATGTCTGGAGGACTTCCAGTGTTGACATGGCAGTAGGAGACTGCGCCAAGTCATCTACTATGTTATAGGTATGGGCGGCTTTAGAAGAAGCAATGTTTCAACGTAATGAACCTTTTGGGATCTTATAGACAACATCTACCTTAGGCAGAGGGATCTGTAAGGTACCATTTGATGATGAAAAAGGCTCGGTGGAAACTTGAGGTTGGGAATCAGCTGCTGACTTTGCAGGAGGCTTGTCATATTTTCATGACCGAGTCTGAAGGTTGACTTGTTTGGTATTGACTTCATCAAAATTCATTATAAGGATCTGGTAATCATTGCAACTCGATTATGAAGCTGGGGGAGTTGCATGACCTTGTGTAGGTTGAGAAGTAATATATTCTTGATGAGGAAAAGGATTGGTAAGCACAACCGGTTGAGATGAAGCAAAAGGAGGAGGAGGTGGAGCAATGGGCTAAGGTCCTCTAGAATCAGTTGCTTGAGCTTCCCATACTTAACGTATCTGCGGTAAAAGGGGAGACTCATGTGTATAATGGCCAAATATACCGCAACAAGCACAAGGTTTATTCGTATGAAGAGCCTTGTTTTGCTTGGGTTGCATGTCATGTTGCTGGGTTGTGGGATTAGGATGGTTTCCCTAAGAAGCATTAGGTGGTGGACCCTAGTTACCTTGATTACCTTGAGATGGCTAGTTTCGGTTACCTTCCCCTTGTTCCATTTCTTGGGGTTGGCGGGATTGTTTGCGCTCTGCTGAGCATACACTTGACCTTGATGGGGAGGTGATTGTTGTGGTAGAGGTGGAGGAGGCATCTGGGGCTAGGGCACTAGTGCTAGAGGGGTTGGAACGTTAGGCGGTGCATATAGATAATAATGATATGGGGCAACATTAGGATAAACAGGTGTAGTAACATATCGCTCTGACATCGACTGATGCGGATGGGGATATGCGTATGATGTGTGGGGACCTGGATAAGCATTGCCATGAGAAGTAATGGGAGGGGGATAGGTGTAAGAGGAACTGGTCCCCCTGGGGTTGACCATAACTCATCAGAGGTGAAGCATATGGTGGAGGTTGAGGATGTGAAGTTGTGAAATTGATCCAATGATACCATCAGTAACATGAGATTCCCCCGACACATTAGCAGCACCAAGCTGAGGCAGATTGGGAATGATAGTATAAACATATCCTGATTGTGAATATATCAGGTTATATTTCAAAGCTACTTGGAGGGAATCTTCCTTGGACTGGAGGAAACCGGAAGTGACATCTTTACCAATGGGGGCAAAAATTGATCTAAGGAACCAATCCATGTAGACACAATCTTCAAATTCAAGAGCTTTACATATGCTCCTTCTACGCCATTCTTTAATATGGTCAGATAGGTGGGTGGTAGAAGTTTGACGAAAAGAGGTCAGGAATTTTGTACTAGTGTCATATCAGAGAGGTCACTCGAAGTATGACAAAAAATCTTTTGCTAGAGTTGTGAAAGTGGAATGGGAGGCATGTTGTTGGTCCACATATCATTTGGCATTAGCTCTAGTAAGGGTGTGCTAGAACAAATGAAGATGAATGGAGTCTTCATTGATAGAATTAGATGAACACCACATATGAAATGAGCAAACATGATTTGTTTGATCTTTTCCAGCATTAGGTTTGAACTTAGGGATGTCTAAAGGAAGCTTGGAAGCCTTAGCAGGCCAACTGGGGTCATGGAGAAGAGGTTCATTGATGATCTAACTGAAATCAGGAAGTCTCGGACCAGCCATAAAAGGAAGCAATAGAGTAGGAGTGACCATACTGGTAGAGGTTCTACTTGTGGGGTTACCTAGGTTACCACCTTGGTTACCACTTGGGTTTCCCACATCCATGTTGGTGCCTGACATGTTGGCGATACGAGGTTTTGAAGACTGAGAATCAAAAGAAGAACTAGAAGAATCAACAGAACTAGAGGCAGAATGAGGACCCAATGGAGGACCAAGAGGATGAACTCTAACTCGACAGAGGGGGAGTAAGATGTCCTAAAGGAAACTAGTTGCGAAGGCCACGAAGTCTCCACAACAAAATGCTTAGGGGGAGCAATGATGCTAAGACAAAGATGACTCAATAGATAAAAGGGGATGATAGGAGATATAAAGCAACAAACAACAAGAAAACACCTAGTGCAGTGGTGCCAAGTGTAAACTAATTATATTAAGATGCTACTCTAATTCAAGCAAGTGCATCCTATCAAATAAAAATGACCTCTTGTTATGAAACCAGCTCACAAAAAAATAGAAAAGATAGATCAATGCCTTATAATTCAGCCTCTTCCAAGGGGCAACCTCCTTTACATTACACAAATGAACTATTCTTGGATGATACAAATGACAAGACCTCCTTTCTATATATAGGAGTCTAAGGGGTCATAATATAATCAGAGCCGACATAACAATAATAATCTAAGGGCACACTAATAACAATATTGGGCTTCTATGGGGCACAATAATAACAATATGGAGACTACATGGGCACAACAATATAATAAGGGGGTTGTACTAATAACAATAAGGGGTTACACTAGTAGTATAGGGACCTAACACCTCTAGCCTATAGGTGATTTGTATTCTCAAACAAGTCGTAAATCTATTGTTTCAGATGGCCTTCCAAAAGACTTCTTACTTGAAGAAATCGGATCCCCGCAAGTAGAGTTGTCCAGAGAAATATGGGGTAGAGAACCAACTATTACCCATAGTCAACCTTATAGGGTGTTTTCCTAAGGTTGGTCACTATTACCTTCATCCCGCAGGGGTGGTCGAGTCTTGAGATTCTTGGTGATCATACACCGCACGGGATTCCCTGCCACAAGTTGGGTAGCCCCGAGGAGAATCGCTCGCACAATAACCTAGCCTAACCCCCTTTGAATTGATTTTCTGACGCACTTCGGCTTTTGACCATGGGATGGTGAAGGATTTTAAGCTCCCTAATATGCCAACTTCTATGTCTCAATGTAAGTGATCGATGGGTGTTATTGGAAGCCTATCCCACTGATTCTAGACCTAGCAACACTGGTTGTTTGGCCTTGGCACCCAACTGGGCTTAATCTATGTGTGTGGAATTATTAAGGTGTAGTGTTTCAATTCTAGGCTTGGCTGTGTTAACCAAGCTCACGTTAGCTAAGGGTGTGAGTATTTGAAAATGATGTGTCAAGTGGATGAGTTAATTGAGCATGTTTTATGATGCCATATGCTGCTGAAAATAAAGTGTTGAAATACTATAAATAATGCTGAAAAATGTAAAGGAAAATAAACAAAAAATCAAGCACGCAAAACCCCACCCAAAAAGTTTATCAAGTAGTTAAGCAAAATAAGGAAAACAAGCTACTCAAAGACACATAAATGACCTAAAATATCCAATGTCAAAGGGATTGTGATCTAGAGGCACTAATCAGTGGTAAATGGTGCAGACAAACAACAAAAATAAAAGGTGAAAAATGTTGCAAAGGATAGGAGATAAGCTCTAAACCTAGGATACTCAAGGGGATTCTAAGGGGGGAATGCAAAACCCAAACTCTAAAGGGAGTAAAAGGGTGAATAAACCTATCCAAAATGGTTGTATAATAGTGGACAAAACCCTCAAAATCAATGGTTGGAAATGTTATACCCTAGACTCCTCAACTCAGTAAATCTCTTCCTAAAAAGTTGGACCCTAAACCCTAGAGGGCTTTTCCTTCCTCAAAGAGAAAAAACTAAGAGAATCTAGACCTATGGGAGTCTCAAAAGAGAAAAGAACCCCTTCCGAGTCAACACACAACACAATCGCCAGTTCTCAAAAAATTTTGATAAAAAACAAAATAAAGTAATAGTAAATAATTAAAGTAAAAAAAAGAGTACAAAATGCTAGTATTGACCTCGAATCGGTGCAAAACTCAATCAATTGGGCCAAAAGTGTGTTCTAAAAAGCAGAAAATGGGCCGAAAATTGTGTTTTTATCCCGAGACTCTCGATCGGAAGATCTCGCCCAGATTTTGTTGTCTCTTGCTTGGTTGGTACCTATGACCTATGGAAAGATCAAGAAAACCAACAAAACCCAAGAATTTTCCAAAAATTATAGTATATCTGAAAAGAGAAATTGAGAGGCTAAAAATAGCTAGAAAAACACTGAAATTTTCAGAAACGACAGTCACCAAGGATTTGAATTACTACACCAGTGGAGTCGCCATTAGTTAGTATGAAAATTATTAGCGTGTGTACCATAAATACTTCACTTAAGTCACTGGTGACAAGTGACCCTAACAACAAGATGTGGTTGTTTATACTTCAGATCTACAATATTAAAACAAGAAAACCCTGCAACAAAAAAAATTGTATGAGATCCAAAAAAAAAACAAGAAATATTTGATGTAATAACCCAATAGAAGAAGACTTTTTTTTAAAATGAATAATCCTTTATTGAAAACACATGGTAAAGGATATCTACAACACGGGTCTGCAAATCCCCCTCCATGGGATGGGTCCTTTGATGTCCTTTCCCTTCAACAATGCATTTCTCTCTCTCGTTATGTGAAAAACCCAAAACAAAAGAGTAGAACTCAAATGGGAGTTCGAATGTGAAGTGACGATAGTGGTGACAATGATAGCGATCATGGTGAAGAATGAATAGAAAACCCTCTTATTTATAACAAAGTATTGGGTTTATCTAGAAAATGGAAAATAATAAAATAATATTGACCAAATCAAGATCTATCTGTTAGGAATATTTTATTATAGTTTTTGGAGAGGGAAAAGATATTCAAAATGGTTAAATATATTTATTTAGAAATAATTAACTAATAAATTGATTTATTAATTATTTCGCGAGGATTAAGAATGGTGTGAAATTGAAATAATTATTAAATAGTGATTTAACAATTATTCCAAAAATAGAATTAAGGAATAATAAATAAATAGTGATTTATTTAATTATTCCTAGGTGATTTAGTCAAATGTGACAAGGAATAATTATCAAACAATGATTTAATAATTATTCCTAGAGAAATTTAAATAAATGATGATTTATTCAATTACTCTCATGGGGTTTTTTAATTTTAACCATAAATAATTTAATAAAAATGGTTTACTAAATTATTTTCCATGGTGAAAATGATTTTACTATGGTAAAATTAATCCTACATGGTGTATTTCGATCCACCTAGTTAGAAATGGCTAGGTGATCATGTTTTAGGTGATAACAAAGGGTGCTCCAAAGATGTCTTCAACAAGCTTCAACAATGATGACTTCAATATTGCTCCAAAGAGAATATGAACTTCAACTGCTCTAGTAAGTCTGCTCCAACTTGAAACTTCTACTCAAAGGTAAAACTTTCTTCACAAACAAATAAAGGCAAACACTTTGTTCAACAAAGACTACTCCAAGGTTGAATAGGTCTACTCAAGAAGTTTACAAGGTCTGCTCCAAGACCTAGTAATTCTACTTAACAAGAATTTATCTAATAACCCAAAGTCTTCTCGACAAAAAAGGAGTTATGTTCAAGAATTTTTTCTTTGGACTAAAGTACAAAAAAGAGTGAAAATATGAGGTCTCCATAGGTCTGGAAAAAGGGTTGAAACAAGGGTTTGCACTAGCTTCAAACCCAAGCTACAAAGGAATGAAAAAAGGTCTACTACAGGTCTGAATTTTGTTCAGACTTTACCTAAGGGCTAAGTTATAGAATTCTACTTCTAGGACCTAAGTTGCATACTATCAAGAGGTCGAGTTTTGTGGCACAAAGAGGTTTGTTCCACAAGCCAAAATTTATGCTTTTGATAGGTCTACAAGTGATTTAGGTACAGCCTTCGAGGGTCAAAATATCTTCACTAAACAAGGCAACAAATCCAGCAAATAAATATCTCCAAAATAAAACAGAGATCTGCCAAAAAATTATCCAAAAAATCATAGACAACCATAGGTAACAATCATGAGAAACTTGTTTTATCTTCTCTCCAAGTTCAAGCGATATGAACCTGTCGTTCTTGTTCCAAGTCTTAGTTCCTTACCTTATTTTACTTGGAAAAATTGGATGGATGAAATGGAGGAGCATGACTCTTATTTATACTTATTCAATCATAATGTGCAGAGACACGTCCATTAGAGAGGGGTTGACTTGACTTAACATAGGTCGACTCATGTAGGCTTGAAATATTATGGGTCTTCAACTTGTAAATTCCTTCTCTCTACGATAAACAGAAGTTAGGGAGGCACGTAAATTCTTATTGGAAAGGGCTTTAAATCCTCTACAAGCCTATGACAATTTCATTATCAACTCAAGTCCCTTTGACATCAATAAAAATTTATTTCGTCAATAATACCCCGTTTGTTATTGATGGCAACAATATCCTCATATGCTACTCCCCCTATCATGTTACTCCCCTTGTCATCATGCAGCTCTTCCTATCATCATGTTACTCCCCTTGTCATATTCTCCCTCTTTAACATCAATAGAAAATGGATGCTCTAATGGGATGAAAAAGAGATGACCCCCATATTTTGACAATTATGTTCAAATGCTTCTCGAGGTAGGGGTTTTGTGAAGATATCTGAAATTTTCCCCTTGGTGTTGACATATTCCATTTTGATGTTCTCCTCTGTGACCTTCTCTCATAGGAAGTGATATTTGATTGGGATATGTTGTGTCAAATGAATAATTAGATTCTTTGAGAGGTTGATGGCACTGGTGTTTTCATAGTAAATGGTGATAGGATGATTTGTTTCTATGTTGACATCCTTTGAGGCTTCCTTCATCCATAGGATTTGTGTACAGTAATGTGCTACTACTATGTACTCAACTTCAACTATGGAGAGACATATGGATGATTGTTTCTTGCTAATCCAAGACACAAGACATTCTCTCAAGAAGAATGCATTCCCACTAGAACTCTTTCATTAATCAACGCTTCCGTCCTAATATGCATTAGTATATGTTGTCAAGGTAAGATTTGTGCTCTTAGGGTTCCATAATCCAAAATTAAGAGTGCCTTTTAGGCATCTGAAGATTCTCTTTAAAGCTTGCATATAAGATTCCTTAGGGGTTGATTGGAATCTTGCCACCATTCCTACTGGTTGCATGATGTCTGGTCATGAAGCTCTCAAGTATAAGATAGCTCTAATCATTGATATGTAAAGAGTAGCATCCACCATAGGAAATTCATTATCTTTACTTAGCTTGCAACCTGTAATCATAGGTGTGCTCACAATGGAAAATTATTCCATCCCAAATATCTTAAGCATATATCTAATATATTTTGCTTGTGATATGAACATACCTTCTTTGGTTTGAGTTACTTGAAGTCCAATAAAGTAATACAACTCACCAATCATCGATATTTCAAATTATTTTGACATGTTTTGGGAACATTTATGACTCATTTAATCATTGTTTCTCCCAAAAGCCAAATCATCCACATACACTAGTATGATTAGCAGACTGTCTTTTTCCATTTTCATATAAATATTGCTTCCTGCAACTCCTTTCTTTAAGCATTGTTGTTGAAGGTAGTAATCAATTCTAGTGTACCAAGCTCTTAGAGCTTGCTTTAATTCATAAAGGACCTTCTTAAATTTCCAAACAAAATCTTTTCCTTCTGCTAAGTCGAACCCTTATGGTTGTTCCATGTATACTTATTCCTTTAGGTCATCATTTATAAATGTTGATTTTACATCCATTTGATAATTTTGAAGCCTTTAGAACAAGCAAATTCCAAAACATCCTTATAGCTTCCAATCTAGCAACAAGAGTGAAGGTTTCTTCAATGTCAATTCCTTCAATTTGAGAGTACCACTTGCACGCTTGCCTTGCTTTGTTTTTGCTGATTTTTCCTTCTTCATTAATCTTGTTCTTGAACACCCACTTGGTTCCTATGAAATTATTGTCCTTTGGATGAGGTACTAGCTCCCATATTCCATTCTTTTCAATTTTATGCGTCTCTTCTTCCATTGCTTTTATCTAGTGAGGATCCTTTCTTGAGTGAAATTTTCTAGTTCTATTGTGGATAGTAGGGAAACGTCATTCCTTTTTGGTATATTTGTCACCTTTCTTTGAGTTAGTATTCCATTTTCTACATCACCAATAATTTGATCTTATGGATGATGTTTTTGAATAAAATTTACCTTTGATGGAGTTTAAGATGGCTCCTTTTAATTTTTTGGTTCCTTTTCTTCTTTTGTAGCATCTTCTTCTGGATCTCCAAGAATAGGATCTTCTCCATTGATTTCAAATTCTTTCTCACGAAGAGCCTCATCAATATTTATGTTAATACTTTCAACTACATTTCACAACCAATTTTTGTAGTATGTGTAGGCCTTGCTTCTTGTAAAGTATCTAAGAAAAATTATTTCATTAACCCAAGAATAAAACTTTCCTAGTGGATCATCATTGATCTTCATAAAGCACTTGTTTCCAAATATTCTGAAATATTTCACTAAAGCAGATCTTCCTTCCCATAATTCATATGGATATTTATCATTATTTACCTGGATTTGTACCATGTTCATGGTATATACTATTGCCCCAATTGCTCCTCTCCAAAATTTAGGTTGTAAATCAACTACTAATAACATTGTTCTTGCAGTCCCTTGTACGTATTTATTCTTTCTTTCAAACGCTCCATTTTGTTGAGGAGTTCTCGCAACATATAGTTCCCTCTTGATTCCATGTTTTTCACAGAATGCATTGAATTCCCCGGAGGTAAATTCTCCACATCTATTTGTCCTTAAACATTTGATTTTTGACTCAATTTAATTTTCAAATGTTGCTTTGAAGGTTTTTTAACATTATAGTGCTTATGAAAAATACCCATATGATTCTATTATAATCATCTATGAACAATATAAAGTACTTTTCGCCTTGAAGAGTTAGAGTGTTGGTTAGATCACTCAGATCTGCATGAATGATTTCAAAGGGATTTGATGATGAGCATTCATTTTTCTTGAAGCTTAACCTTGTTTTCTTTCCATGTTGACATGGTGCACAAATAGCTTTTTCAAGTTTTGAAATGATGGGGATATCTCTCACTGCCTAAGTTTTGTTGATTTTCACCAAATTACCAGAGTTTAGATATCCTAATCGCTTGTTCCATAACCAACTTTCATCTACTTGACTCATGTAAAAAAATTCTTCTTGAATTTCACTGAGAATGTATCGATTATTTGTTATTCTTACACCTTTCCCCATAAGTTTTCCTCAAGAAGACCTTCTTATCTAACAATCCTTAGCACTAAGGATGATATCATGTCCTTGATCACAAATTTGGTTGACACTTAGAATATTTGGCTTGAGTCCAACAAAGAGTTTGTTTGTGCTTTGCATTTACCATATATTGGATTCATTGTTCCTTTTCCAAAAATTTTAGCAGATCCAATTCCAAAAGTCACATTTTCATCCTTCTTGTTTAGTGAGATGAAATTATTTTGGTCACCAGTCATATGCCTAGAACATCCACTATCTAATTTTTTCCCCTCATTTTGTGCACACAAGGCTAGACCACACTTTTCAGGGGTGGGTTATCTAGTCTTCCTTCTCCATATCCTTTCTCTTGGTTCTATTGGACAATTTTGTGCTTTATGACTTGGATTATTGCATTTGGAGCATTCTAGACTATACTTTTAAAGAGGAGTACATGAATTGTAAGTTTTGATCTGGTTTTGTCTCCTTGAATCAATAGTCTTATTTTGGTAATTAGTCCCGTACTTTCCTGAGTCAACATTATTACCTTCATAAGCCTTGCAATGCTTAGCATAATGACCAAAAATTTTACAAAGGAAACAATGACCAAGGAAAATAATTTGATACCTCTTAATATAAACTAGGCTTGATGTGACATTCATTTTTGGATAAGACAACTTCTCATTCCTTGGATTATTGTGAGGAGTTCCCTTTTGGTGTGTCAAATCGCTTCTCACTTCTTGGATGATTGTGAAGAGAATCAACATAGCTTGTTTCATGATGGGCATTAGCGTTCTCCCTTGAATTAGATGATTCACCTATATAGCCATATCCTGATTTGTCATGTTGTGGTCTTTGAGTGTTGAGGATGACATCTAGGGTATAATACATTTTCAAGCTTTTGTTGGCCTTATCCAATTCTCCTTTTAGAGAGACAACTTAAACTTCTAATTTCTAGCAGGTCTCTTCCTTTTCCTTTAGCTTGTTGTTCAATACTTCTGTTATCCTCTTTACTTCTTATTTTTTGGTTTTGAGAGAAATTATTTTTTGTGATAAGTTTCCATTCTTTTTCCTTAGCTTTTCATTCACTTCAATGGCACTAATCAATAATCCATCCACATTTCCTTGTTCTTCTTCAAGTTTATATATGTCATTTGTGAATGTTGTGAATAATACTTCTCTACTTCCTGAATAATCACCGTCTTCATCAGAATCATCACTATCTTGCTTGGAGAATAAATTTCTTTTATTTGAGCCTTTCTTCTTGAATGTTCCTTTCTTGGGTGCATCTTCATCAAAATCATCATTGTCTTGTTTAGAGAATAAGTTATTTTTGTTTGAACCTTTTTTATTGAAAGACTTTCTTTTTTGTTCATCTTCGTCATCAATGTCATCCTTGAAAAGACACTTTGCAACATAATGTCTTATTTTTCCACATTTAAGACAAATGAGAGAGTACTTACCTTTGAGTTTGGATCCTTTCTACAACTTCTTGACAAATTGCGCCAATTTTGTTTCAGTCTTAGAATCATCACTGTTGCGTTCAGTGACCCTCCCCTTCCTTGATGTTTTTTATGCTTTGAAGGCAACTTCTTTGTGAGTTGAGTTACTTGTTCTCATTTCATATGCAATAAGAATTCCATGAATCTCATCCATTTTCAATTTGTAAAAGTCTTTTAATTCTTTTATGGCACTAAATTTAGCATCAAACCGATCTCGAAGTGATCTCACAATTTTCATCTACCCAAATAAAGTAAGCAATATCTCCTTCTGTATTCATTTTGAGACTTTCAAACTGCCTTCTAAAGGTTTGGAGCTTTGCCTTCTTGAATTTATCATCTCGTTCATATATGTGAATGAGTTTGTCCCGCATACCTTTAGTTGTTTTTATATTCATCACTTTAGTGAATTCTGAATCTAACAGACCACTTGTTATAGAATTCAAAGTCTTCTCATTCGCCACATCTGCTTTCTTCCCATCAGGATTTTTTGGAAGAGGAGAAGAGATCTTGTATTGATCTGCCACAAATTACCAAACTTCGACTCAAGGGGACATTAAGTAGAATCCATTCTAACTTTCCAAAAACTAAGATTTGTTCCATAAAATTGGGGGACCCTACCATCCTTGCCGACTATTCTAATTTAAAAATCCTTCCTCTAACAATTAGGTTGTTTTTTGAGGAATTCGTCTCTGAAACCAATTGTTGGAAATATTGAGAGGAGGGTGAATCAATATTTCTTTCAATTGTTATTTTATGCTAGTTAATATTTTTATTGCATAATAGACCAGAACACAAGAGATAAAACAAAAATAACTTTATTGATCAAAATAGTTAGGATTCTAAACCTTTTGTATGACAAATCAAGCTCCAACCTATACAATATTATCTTTGAATTTTTCAAGGCTCGAACCTTGAACATATATGAGCTCCTACTTAGTCAAAATGAGGACTCTAATCCTCTCAACAACTTCCAAGAGCCAACATGGTCAATTCAAATTTTACAAGAAACACTTACTTCAAAAAGAGTTCCAAAATGTCTTCAACAAATGCTTCAAGATCTCCTTTAGGCTACTCCAAAGGAAGTCTTCAATAGGCTTTAACAATGCTTCAATAAGGGTGCTCCAAAGATGCCTTCAAGAAGCTTCAACAAGGTTGCTCCAAAGATCCCTTCAACAAACTTCAACAATGGTTGCTTCAAAGATGTCTTCAACAAGTTTCAACAATGATGACTTCAATACTACTCCAAAGATAATATGGACTTCACTTGCTCTCGTAAGTTTTCTCCAACTTGATATTTCTACTCAAAGGTAAAACCTTTTTCACAACCAAATAAAGGAAAACACTTTATTCAACAAAGACCACTCTAAGGCCAAATTGGTTTGCTCGGGAGGTTTACAAGGTCTACCCCAAGATTTTCAAGAGGTTGGAGACTATCAAGAGGCCAAGCTTTGTGGCACAAAGAGATCTATTCCAAAGGTCAAAATATATGCCTTTAATAGGTCTAATTCAAGTGATTTAGTGTGCTTTAGTTACAGTCTTCAAGGGGAAAAATACCCTCACTAAATAAGGCAACAAATCGAGCAAACAAATGTCTCAAAAATGGAACAAAGATCTGCCAAACAGTGACCCAAAAAATCATAGAAAACTAGAGATAGAAATCATGAGAAACTTGTTTTATCTTCTCTCCAAGTTCATAAGATATGAGCTTTACTTTCTTGTTCCAAGTCTAAGTTCTTTATCCTTTTTTTTCGTGGGTGAATTGGATGGATGAAATGGAGGAGCATAGCTCCTATTTATAATTTTTCGATCATAATTTGAAGAGACATGTCCATTGGATAGGGGTCGACCTGACTTCATGTAGGCTTGACAAAATACGGGTCTTCAACTTGTAAATTCATTTTCTCTCCAATGAAGAGGAGTTAGGGGTGTTACACTGAAATTTGTCACCATGACTATCTGCAGTTAATATGGCTCCATCAATAGTCATATTATCCTCCTTGTCAAGCCTTATACCTCTGCTCTCCATGTCAAACTTCAAAAAAGAGAGAAAGTCATTAGAAATCATGTTTATCTCT
>APFE030375705.1:87561-132801 GCA_000404065.3 Pinus taeda | reverse complement strand
GGTCACCATATTGTACTATAAATGTACATCTTTTGTGAATAAAAATTGTACTGAATGATTTATCTTTCCTATTGTTTTCCTAATTGTTCTCCCTCACCATGTCTGTTTAACAATTTCCAAGTTTAGAATTCGATGCTCCTTCTTGCTTTTTGAGAAAAAAAGTGTGTGTGCATGCTCATTTAGATATCCTCATAAATAGGATTTCATTTTATGTCTTGCAATTTCATTTCAATAGAAGAGATTGCTTTTTATCAAAACTTAATTACCTAGCATATACAGTGCAAGTGTGCTTCATAACAATATGAACCCTAGATTGATAATTTAATGCAAGTAATTTAACCATCAACTAAATTACCCAACATTTTTGGCACCATTGTCAGGGAAGCATACATAGGTAATGACTTTTAATCCCTTTTTATTTATACAACTCTATTTAGGAGGAGATATAAGACAAGAGGCAAGAACCTGCAAATCACAATTGTGGGGTTAAACCAGAGCTGTTGCAATTTCATCTCATAATAGTTGCATTCATTCTTAGATGCATAGTTAAAAATTCATATTAAATAATTTAGGATGCATGTATAGAGAACGAGATTCTAGGGGTAGATTTGTTAGAGGACATAGTTCAATTCCAACATCACCGACCAACCCCGCTAGACCATGTAGGGGCACACCATCTTCCATCTCACGCATTCCATCTTTTGTAGGTAGATTAAGAATTCTTGAGTTACAAAGATCATAAATTCTACTAAGAGAATCACCAACATAATCTATAGAAGTAGTGGTAGAAGAACCTACATCTACAAATGAAGGAGTTATTTTCCTTTCTTCAACAGATGAACAACTCATTGGAAAAGAGTTAGAAGCACCTAGTGAAGAAGGAGAAGAAGAGGAAGAAACTTTTCTCGAAGAACCATTGATAGATGAACCAGAGGAGGAAGGAATAGAAGAAGAGGAAACTTAGGGAGATAATCCTATTGAGGAGCCTTAATAAGTTCTGAAGAATCTACATTGGAAGAAGGAGAAGGAAAATCACATAATGGAGAGGAAAGACCACTAATTGGTGGAGGAAGAGGAGGTAGAAGACCTCTAGGTGGTGGTTGAGGTGGAAGAGGGGGAAGGTAAAATGATGGATATTATCATGAATAAGAGGATCCTTTTGGATTTCCTATTCAAGATAATGATACTACTACTAATATGAAGAATATTTCTCCATATGCTCTAATTCATAACTTTCATGCTATGAGAATTGAGGATCCAAAAACATTTTTCTTTGATTTTGAGGTATTATGTCAATCTTATGATTATTTACTTGATACTTAAAAGTTGAAATTATTTCCTGCTACATTGAAATATGGGGCTCTCAAATGGTTCATGGCTTTAGGAACTAATTCTTTAAGGACATAGGATGACATGAAAATAATATTTTTAGAAAAAATATAAAGATTATTGCATACATCATGACCTTAGAGAAGAAAATTTTAAAATGACTTAAAGAGAAGATGAAAGCCTTGAACATTTAGTAGAGTCATTTACATATGATGTTAGAAGAGCCAAACTGCATGATTTAGGATTTGACACATAAAAAAATATCTTATTAAAATCTATAAAGGATGAATGGATTGATCTTCTTAATTTAATGGGTAAATCAGATGTGTCTCAATTGTCATTTCAAGAGATTTGTGAATTGTGCAAATATATTTCAAGAGAAGCCAAAATATGGCAGGAGTCTAAGAGATCCAGTCATGTCAAAAGTAAGGAAATTTTCATTGGGAATGGTAAGTCGAGCAAAACTCAACAATTTGCTTGATAACTTTAAAACTGATATTCTTGGAAATCTTAGTGAGAAAATTGATATGCTCAGAGAACAAAACAAGTATTACTTTGTCTATTTTCTTTCCTAAATGTAGGAATAAATATGCATTACAAGAATGTCCTCTTGAAAGTGATGAAATTTGTGTTATGTCTGCAGAAACTCATGCCATAAAGGAGTGGCCTTCAATTCTAGGATTAAAAGTTGTTTTCCAAGAGGAAGTTGGGACATCAAACAAAACAAATTTGTTATGTTGCTCCTAGAAGACCTTGGTAGCCTCGTCAAACTGGTATGACACAAGATCCTAATGCACAATTTCAATCTTATGCACAACCACAAAGTAATTGGAACACACCCCTACCATGGAAAAATTGGTCACCTCAACCACAAAATCATCTTGTTCACAAGGATGGTAAGGTTCTTATCACAGAAATACCCAGTACCCTCAATCTTTCCAACAATATCCTCAATATTATTCTCCACCCCAACCTCTACAAGCTACCCAAACACAATTTCAGCCTCAATTGGCTACAAGTCAACCCCTTCCATTACCATTCATTTCATTTCCTCAAAAATCAAATCATCTACTTGCTCAACCACTTCTCAATCCTAATATTAAAGCACTTTAACGACCCATTTATAATGTTGAGGCCCAAAATGTTCAAGTTGACATGATACCTCCCCTAAATTTAAATAATGTCCAACTTAGATTTGGTCGAGTTTTACAAAAGAAAACACCCCTTGTTGTCATTCAAGAATATAAAGAGGATAAAACTCCTAAAAGGGAGGAAAATCCTAAATAGGAAAAGGCTCCTCAAAAGGAAGACATTCCTACACAAATAGATGACAAGAAAATAAAACAAACTCCTACAATTCCTATAGTTGAAAAACCCTCTACTTCCTTACAAAATCCTCCCTTTCTGGAGAGACTACAACTTGATAAAGGTGTAGAGAAGAAAATAATTTTACCTGATTATAACATGTTAGATGAGTTGAAAAATGTTTGCATCAAAATTCCACTGCTTCAAGCTATAAAGGAAATCCCTATTTTTGCAAAAGCAATAAAGGAATTGTGTATTAGAAAACATAGAAGAAAAAGAAAAGGAATCTAAAGAGTCCAACAAGTAGGAAAAATTGCAGACATTATGATGGGAAAACTAATAATTGAAAAATCCTTAGACCCAAGTAGTCCCATTGTAAAGATTCATACCAATGGTATTGAAATTCCAAACATTTTGATCGACTTAGGTGCAACTATAAATAACATGACAAAAAGTACTATGGATAAATTAAGATTAAGTAATCTTCAATATACTCCTACTTTATTGCGATTAGCAAATAGTTCTATTATCAAACGTGAGGGTATATTGGAAGATGTATATGTATCTCTAAATGCATAGGAGTATCCTGTTAATTTCATGATGTTCTCCCAAAACTAGTCTAGGAGGACATCCATTGATTCTTGGCAAGCCATGGTTAGCTACAACCAATGCATTCACAAGTTGTAGATCTGGTGATACGTTCATTTTTTATGGCAATACCACTAAAAAGTTCACATTATATCCACTAGTAAGAGCAATAACTTGAATAGAGAGTAAAGAATGGATTGAAGAAGATGATGATGAGTATGAAGATATTCAACCACTTTTAACTATCTCACAAAATGATGAAGAAGATCAATTAATGAATTTAATGAATAATCATGATTTTTTTCATATTGTGAAAAAAATTGTTGTGTGCATATGCTAGAACAAAACTTTCAAGAAGAATGTAGTATTGAACACTTTTCAACTCAACAATCTAAATTATCATTAAACTCAATGGAAAATTTTGGCAATTCTCTAGTAAAAAATTATCTAGGTAAAACATTAAACATTAACAATAACTTCGAGGAATTCCAAAATAAACAATTAATAAAGATGTTACAAAAACATTCCTTTGCATCTGCATGGGAATATACTGACATTAAAGGAATTAATCCAAATACGTGTATGCATCACCACTTTCACTTCCAATTTAAATAAGGATTATGAAGGGGTAATAGAATTAGAACTTTGCAACTCTTTCTCGAGTTTTTTCCTCAACTCCTTTTATGGGTCTTCATTGTCTCTCAATCTTAGCTCCAATTTGATCTCTGAGTTAGAGCCTCCAACCTCTCTTAATGGTCCAAGCTTGCTCGATAGATCCACCATGGCATGGGCAATATTGTGAGAGATATCAATGACTCACTCTTCCAGCCTAGGTGGTGGGACTATCCATAGGGTTTTGAACCAATGACCATCATGCAAGAAGTGCCTTAATAGTGCACCCATTCACCAATTGTTCTACGCTCCTAATTGGGCATTGATTAATTCATATATTGTTTAATTCATATTAATTCTTCATTATTTAGGAATTTTTAAGAATTAGTTTATTTAACATGAACAAATCTATATCTACATTATTGACTTTAAGGATTTTGAGAATTTGACTCATTTAACATGACCAAAGCCATGTTTATATCATTGAATTTGGAATGAAAAATTGAAATCACAAAATCCTTTTGTTTACAAAATTCAAACACACTAAATACCATGAACAATAGTTTGAAAAGTTTAAATCTTATATAAATAAATAAATGATGTTCTTAACATTAATTGATTATATATGTGTGTTAATATTGATTTACATTAAAATAAATAAATATAAACATATAAAACAATAGCATTTAAATTTTATTACATAAAGAAAAATCCACATATAATTTTTTTTAAATTGTTATAAAAATATGAAACAGGGAAAATAATATAGAATATGAAATTAATTTTTAAATTATTAATACGAAATATAAACATTTTTTTGGTAAAAATAGCATACAACATGTTTTCGAACCTTCCAATAAAAGTCAATTATCAAAACAAAAATCATACAATTTTTATAAAAAATAAAAATAAAAATATTACATTTTAAATTTAAATATTTAATAATTAAATAATTTATTACGTGATAAACGGATAAAATATCAAATTTAAAAATTCATACCAAACTGCCTTCTAAAAGGTTACAAGATCCACATGCTTCGTCTTAATAAAACAATAATAATAAAAATACTTGAGTATCGTACCAACACCTAACCCTATCATAATTTGTGACGCAAGAAACGATCAAGAAAACTCAAATAACTATCATAGACTTCATAGTAATCGAACTAATATTTTGACTTTAACAAGCATGAAACGACCACCCCATTGGTTAGCTTCAGTTGCAAATCTCCCCAGTGGCATGGTCCATGGGCCACACTAGTGAGACAAAAGTTAACTTTAAGATTCCCTCTTTGTGAAGATATTTGGCGGATCCCACTTTAAAACAAACAGCACCTTCGAAAAGACATGGACCCTCCTAACTTTGCGACTTCGAAAAGACATGGACCCTCCTAACTTTGCGACTCCTAGTTACGATTTTCCATCCATACACCCCATAGGGCGAGTTCCACTCGAAAAGACACGGGCTTAGTTAACTTTCCTTTTCCTGTGTGGAAAAATAGCCCTTTGTTGAGTGCCTTGACTTTGAGGCAAATTATGGATTAAAATCTCATCTTATGGTGGGTGGCATGTTGCATAAACAGCGGGTAGGTTTTTTGAAAAATGGAGTAGGTAATTCTACTTCGGGTTGTATAACCACTTGAATAGAAAATAATAAAATCTTTTGTGGAAGTGGTGGAGATGTGATGTATTAACTGACTAAGAACTAAGAAGTGTTGTGTATCCATTCATATAGGAAATAATGAAATCTTGAAGAAATAATAAAAGCTTGAATATGTTGTTATAAAGATGTGATGTATTGATTTAATAAGAAACTAAATAATGGGTTATCATTACTAGTGGATGGGTTTGTGTAGAAATATTGAATGCGTTTGTGTAGAAATACGTTCTCTAATGTATAGAGGAGTAGGAGGAAACGGTGGAAAATTTTGGATGTATAGAGGAGAAGAAAGTGTGGAAAATTTTGGATAGTGATTAGAAGTTGTAGTGGAGAATATCTTGAATATTTATAAATTAGTTGATAAGTTGGGTTAGTTTAGTATTAGGAATTAATAAATTTTAAAGTTGTTAAGTTGGGGTGTTGATTTGATTTTTAGAGTGTTGTTTTGCTTATTGTGTTGAGAGGTGCTTTCTAGTTGGTAGAGATGTAATGCATTGTTTTGTAAACATTTTTTGTTATGTTCTTAACCTGTCAGAAGATAGCAGAATACCAAATATGCGAAGAAATATACCCAGAACACAGAACAATAAGAAATAACAGCATGTACTTTATTAGTCAAAAAGGAAAGCAATGTTCACTTACCTCTTCGAGGGGGAAACCTCCAATAGAGTTGGGCTCAATTACAAAATAAGACACGACGCTCCTTAAGGGGAGTCTCTATCCTTTATATAGGATTCATACATGCAATACCCTGGGTCAATACCATGGTCCTTATTAATATCATTTATCTAATACTATGGCCCATTTGCAACTAACTATGGTCCCTTCTTTAAATGTGGGTCAACCACTTACAATTATTAATATGGGCTTTATTGACTCTTTAACTAACTATAACTATGACTCAATCATATTACATAAATAAGGAGGTTAGGGTTGGACCCTAACATTTTTATTCGGTCCAAAAAAAACCTATGTTAAAATATAAATAACTTCAAATTAAAAGAATAAAAATGAAAATTCTACTTCGTTCTTGTTGTTTTTTGTTGGGTAATTAAGGTAAACTTGACTTGTTATGGTGGTTTTTTAGTTCTAGGTTTATGAGAACGAATGATATACATGTTGAATATGGTTTATTTAAAGGGGGGAATTAAATTAGTCTAGATCCATCTTAACTCTAGATCCACCAAGCATTGAAAGGGATCAAATCTCTTTAGATGCAAACCTCTTTTAGAGTGAAAAGAGATTTGATCCCTCTTGGCCCTTGGTAGATCCAGAGTTAAGATGGATCAAGGACAACTTGTTATTAGTATAAGCATTTAAATATGAAGGACGATAGAGATTTTATGAGATAGAAACTAAACATTGTGGTTGTATAGAGAGTAGTGAAATGCTTTATAGCTTAATATGGGGGAGATGTTGTCATGAATGAACAAATCTATGTGTGATAGAGAGAGAGAGAGAGACACTATCTAAAAAAGTTAAACTAGTAAAGTTCCATCTTAAACCTTTATCTATGAAACATTGAGAGGGATCACATTTCTTAATGTGTAATATTTTAATCATTCAATACATTACATGGAATTAGATGATTGCATCAAGAGGTGCTCTGTAGCCCAGTATGGAAGAGATGTCTGAGTCGAGAAGCATTCTCCAACCTAATATGGAAGAGATGTTGTAAGGTTATGTTTTGTAAACATTTTGATTCAGTGAAATCACATTAAAAAAAAAATAATATAATAATATAATAATTTAAAAAACATTAATAATAATTATAATTACTAGATATTAATAATTAAACCAACTAGATCCATTATGGATCTATCAAGCCTCGAGAGGGACCAAATCTCTCAAAGTGCAAACATTTCCTCAAATTTTGCACTCAAAAAAGAGGTATGCACCTAAAGAGATTTGATCTCTCGAAGCGCATGAGAGATCCAGAGTTAAGATGGATCTATAGTAATGTAATGTAATGCAAATATTTTGGCTCGGTCAAATAAAAAGAAAATATAGTAAAAAATAAATTTAATAATATCATTAGTGGCTTTTGGGTCTCATGTTTTCACAACCCATGGTTTTGTACATATATTTGTTATAATGAAGTTTATTTAAAGGCTTGAGGAACTCCATTCCGGAGAATATCACCTTAGATTTATCTTAATTGTGGACTTGATCCCTGGTGTTTGGTAGATCTGAATTTACAATGGATTTAGGTTGATAAAAAAAATATACATTAAGAAATTTAATTCCTTTTAATATTTGATATATTCAAGTTTAAGATATATCTAAATTAATTAATAATGGATTTTTAAAATTTATTTCACAATATATAATAAACAAGAGCCATGTGGTGGCAATGTCACTACCCTTGCTTTTTGGAAATCGCCACCATGTGGTTTTTGTTTTTGTGATATGGTTATATAATATGTTTTTAATTGATATAAAGTTTTCAAGTAAAACCCAAAACACATTGGATTAATTGAAAATATCTTTTTTAGATATTGGATGGATAGGGAATAAACAAAACCTATAACAAACAATGTTGGTTTTCTTTTTCTTTTCTTGTTTTTAAACTTGAATTGCATTGTTGGAATTTGTTGGAATTGTTGGAATTTTTAAAAATGGTTAAGAGTCTACCATAAACCAAGTTTTATCATAATAGAACTTTAACTAGTGATTTATTGTATTTTCAATTGATCTAAGAAATAATCATATTTGTATTTTAATTAAAACTCTAAAATATATATATATATATATATATATATATATGAGACATAAGTTCAATTATAATAACATTTTTCTCCATGATAAATTTTAAAAGTACTTTAAATAAATACAATCTAGTAAAAAAATAATACTAATAAACATGATTTCTGTTTTTATGGCTCGATTGTAAGATAATTTCTATTTATATAGGAAAAAATATTATATTTCTAATAAATATACATAAACATCATATATGAGATAAATTTCAATTATAATACTAAATTTTCTTCCATAATAAATTTTAAATATGCTTTAAATAAACATAATATAGTAAATTAATACTAATAAATATGAATTTTGTTTTATAGATTTATTGTATGATCTTTTAAATAGAAAGACAAAAAAAATTACATAAATATCAATCAATGTAATGATGTTTTGTTGGTACATAACTCAATATTACATAGAAAGAAGGAATGGAACCCAACATCCAACCTCTTCATGAAAGCACCCAACTCCTATTTGAACTCTCTTTTCCATCTATTTAAATTATATAATTATTATAATATACTTAAATAAACATAACATAATAAAATTAACAATATTCTAGTCAAAATCCTCAACTACAAAATCTCTATATCATATAACCAAATTCCACCCATATATAATAAACCAAAGCATGAAATCATATAATACCTCTTGCAAAACCAATTATAAAACAAGCCTCATCATAAATAATACACAAAAACATTGATATTTTACAAAGTCCCAATCACCCAATTACGTGACCCTTGCCTCCAAACCACAAACTTGCCATAAATGCAATGATAATCGTCATGTCGTACTAAGTTATAATGTGCCCTACCTACAAGATACAACCCTTGTATCCAATATACAACCCATAGTGGAAGGAACAAGGACCATATAAAGTGATGTGGCACCACCATATCACGAGAAACATTATCACATGGTTTCTCTCAAGACTAGAATACCTTGAGTTCCTTAGAAGGAGGACTTTAATTTCCTTAAAAGGACGACATTGATTGAATTGGGCAATATTCAAGGGAAAACTAATGTCTATCTCACTTATCTTTGAACGGTTCCCTTTTTGCATTCCATAAGTAACCAAGGGAGTTGTATGCGTGGACTAAAACCTCTATGATGAAAAAAAGTCGGAAATCTGATTTGTGTCAAATCTATTTATAGAAAAGATAAATTTTTAGAATTATTATTAATTCTGAAATACTATGTGTCTACTAAAATCAGAAATAATTTTGTCCCAGGGTAATTAAGCTAGTCGAAGATCCGACCCTTGCCCAAGAAGTCAAACCCTAGAGGAAAGCAGATTATGATTTGATATAAATATGGATCCCAAAACAATCCAATAGAAACCAGTTAGGATTAATGCCTCCAATTGCATCCCACGGATTCTCCCGACCATCTAAATTGGAATGCCATATCAAACAAGAACATGCCATGTAGTTGTCTAACTACATAACCCTTTGGTCATCTCAAAGGGAAGCTTGATCGATTTTTAAAGGACTTGGGAAGGGAACCTGGATCTCTCCTCAGAGGTCTTGAGAGTATTTGATCGATCACTGCACTTCAAGGTTTTTGTTTTTTCCCTCACTAACATCAGCATTTACTGAATTGTCCTATTCACGTGGCTACCAGTATTAGAAATGTCTACTTGTGCCAAAATGATGGTTGGAAGTATGTTGTGTAAATGTAGTGTATTGAATCGTACAACTGTCTATGTACCATATTCTTGTTCGCAGATAAATGGGGTATGTAAAACAGATTTAAAGCTCGGGTCTCTTCCAGTGAGTGGATTGATTCGATTGTCATCTACACTTGATAGAAAATCCATATATGGACAGTCTCTCGAGCTCACACACTGTGTAGGACTTGGCTTATGTAAGACATTGCTAAGAAGGATAAAATTCAATGTTTAGGCCAAGGCATATGAAGCTAGTTCCTCATATTTAGTTCCTGACAGTGATGTCCAAGACGAAGTCCTTCCAGAAAAGTCTTCTCCATCAGAAGTTGCTCATAGATTGAAGATTGGAATCCACTTTCTTGCTTGGTGGACCCTAAATGTTGTTCTCAACATTTACAAGAAGTGTTGAATGCATTTCCTTACCCTTGGTTGACTTCAACAATTTGATTAGTCATTGGATAATTAATGATGTGAGTGTCTTGGGAACACATTTAGTGAATGCTCTAGATATTGATTTTGAATTTTGGAATCCATTGGCACTAGTGGAAGTTGCACATACAATTGGGCATGTAGCAGCAACTGTTAGCATGTCCAAGGTACAACTACGAAATTGAATTTTAACATGACATATTTCATGGGTGTAATGATCTCAAATATTGCTTTTGTATTCCACAAGAGTTTCTTCAAAAAAGGCATGAAAGAAGGGAAGTTCATAGCTGGCATGAACTACTATGCTTGCCTCTTTATATTGTCTCTGGCACTTCTGACCCCATTCACCTTTGCAGTCGAAGGACCTCAAGCTTCAATTGCTAGATGGAAAGAAGCTTTGCAAGCAATTGGACCTCAATTTGTGTGGTGGGTTGCGGTGCAAAGTGTTCTTTATCACCTCTACAACCAAGTGTCATATATGTCACTAAATGAAATATCACCTTTAACATTCAGTATTGGTAACACTATGAAGAGGGTCTGTTATTGCGTCCTCCATCATAATTTTTCGTACTCCAGTGAGCGCAGTAAATGGTTTAGGTGTTGCTTTTGCTCTTCTTGGCACCTTCTTGTATTCCCAAGCGAAGCAATAAGATATTTTGTGTCTTTTTCAAACGAACAATCATCTCGAAAGTAATTACGAAAGACATAACAAGCATGCAAGACGGCTGGAACAAGCACGCAAGGATAACTGACGTATAGCCTTAGCCTCTGTAGCCCTAGCGGTGGTGGCGGCCATACGTTGGCCCAAAAAATTGGTATAAAGGCATCTAAACCTTAATTCAACATTGTAAAAAACATTTTAAAAGTTCCTAAATTTTTTGTACGTTGAAACTATTACAACAACATGGTCACTAGATATTACTACCTAACGACAATCGCATTAAAAGAATGGTTTTCTTAAATTTTATTTAAATTATAATATTTTTCCTAACAAGCTGCCATTATTATTTTTAATTAAATTCTATTGTTTAAATTTTTTAAATATTTTTTCACATGCGCTTTGTTTTAATTTACATAGCCAACGCCAGCAACGGAATCCGGTCGAAGAAATGAGGTTAAATCTTGATTTTTAGCAGTTAAAATGGTTTTTTAACTGCATATTTGGATTCAGCGCCCTGGAAAAACCCCTGGGAGCCATTGATTGTGCAGAAACTAGCTATCAAACTTGGGATTCCAATGAATTGCTGCCGGATTTTGACCGGAAAAATCCGCTGGAAAAGCTTTCAAAAAGTCGCGTTATAGACTACTGCTATAGACCGCTACCTATGTCACCACATCAACCAATGCGATAATTACATGTCTGGCGTCATCACAATGCCAAAGATTTTGAAGCTTTCGTCTTAGGAGCTGACGTCTGGCCTCGGGCTCTGTAACCCTGGCATTGGCAGTGGGCCTACGTTAGCTCCCAAAAATGCATTGCAAACCCAGGTTTAACTATAGCAATGGAGAAAAATCAAAAAGTATGGGAAAAAATTTGGCCCAGCACCGCCACTAGATGTCATTCACAGTGACATAATAATGAAATTTTAAGTTAATAAAAAACAGTATTTAATTTTAATAGTTATGAATAATAAGATTAAGTGGTTTTTTAAGAAAATTATTTTATAGCAAATTCATACTAATGAAATTTTAAGTAATAGATATGAATAATAAGATTAAGTGATTTATTTAGAAAAATGTTTTATAACAGATTTATAAAGTAAAGATTTTGTAGAAAAGGTATAGTATTTATTTTTTTTATTTTTATTTTTTTTTGTAAAGTTTGGTAGGACCTTTTGTTTTCTATTTATAAAAGACAAGTTTACACCATATAGATGAGATAGGTGGCTTCAGCTTGCCCAATGGGAAACCAAGTCTGTTGGCCACCTATCCTCATTATAAGCCATCCAAAAATAATATAGTTTAAGGCGATCTACCCAAGCTATATATACATCTATATCATGATAAGAGTCTAAGTTTTTTGTCTATCATAACCATACATTAGTAAAGTAAATGTTATCCGCTAAAAACCAAAAAACATTCAGGAACCTGACTATTCCTTTTGATCCTCTAAGGGTGAGTCAACCGGGGCCGACTCTTCCGCTGAGTCTCCTGGTGCATCTGCCAACTCGATAATACAAGGGATATGCCTTCGAATACAACCTAGGTGAATGTCCTGCTTGCACAACTGAAACTGGATAGTCTGCAGGTCTTTCTTATAGTTTGGCATGTCCTAGAGGGTCATTGCCATCCCCATTGAGAATTGCTCCATTGCCTTCCCTATAAGGCTCTTCATGAGCCAATACAAGTATAGAGTTTGCTTAAATTGTGTGAGTCTTCCCCTAGTATTCCCTGGGTCCGGGATTACCTCACACCAGGCCTCCATTTCCTCTTCTGAATCTGCCTCCTCTTTTATATGTTCTTCCCAATATTCTAAGATCTTCTAGATGCCTACATCCGTCCCTACCCTGTACGTTGTTGTCACTTCATTGATAAGCCTTTGTACTGGCTTTCTTCCACGTCTGGGATTCGAGGTGCCCAGGTCAGCTGCACGAGGCAGTGTCCTTCCCCTTCTTCCTTGTCCTCTTCCACGGACTGGTCTAGCCATTTCTCCTGTTGTGCAAACCTGTTCACATACATTTCGGATTATATCACAGACTATAAGTTCTAGCCTTTTCATAACGTTGTCACTTCCCCTCTCCTCGCATTTCCTGCCACACTCGTCTCTGCCTTGGTGCCCCTCTGCCCAAGGCTGCAATGTCTCTCCTCTGCCAGGATTATCAGCACCTCTCCCCTACCAAGCAATAGCCTCTCTGCCTTTTGGTGTTTTCCTCTCTACTCTTCTCCCGAGGGTAGTGTCCTGGTGCCCAATTTGAATGAAACTTACGGCACTAAACACCTGCCCCTCAAACCAGATAACCACTACACTCATTTGCCTCCCCTTCCCTCGCCCCTCTGGCCCATGCGTCTTCCGCTCCTCTCTGCCACTCCAAATTATCCTCCCTCACACTTGCTTATCTACATACCCGTGAAAGCGAATTGTTATATTTTGGAAAAGTGGAGTAAATTGTTCATAAATTGTTCTATTACGAAAACATGGATATAAAATTCTTAATTGTTCATAAATCAATCAAATTAAAATTACTAATTAAAATATATCTTATTTGCATAAAGATTAGTAGACCCTGAAATATCTCCATACAAAACTCAAGATCATCTTTTAAAATGATTGTAATGATCAAGGCACATAAATTTCAATGGAGTCCAGCATTACACACTCAACTTTAACCCGTGTTGCTATGCATACAAATTTGAATATAATAATAGTCATAATAAGATGTTTTGTTTTCACACCAACATAATTTTATTCTTAAAAAAATATTATTATTTTATACTTCATTTTTTTATGGGTGTATTTATTTACTTCTTAATTTTATAATTAAAATTAATGATAATAATGATGGTTAATTTTTTAACAAAACCAATTTTGATTAAAAAAGGATAAAAAAAAATATCTAGTTAATTTTATAATTTGTTTTTTTCACATGTGGTTCACGAATACCCATGGTCACTAGGTAGCCGCTGCGTCCACGGTAAGAACTGGGTAGATCGACCCCGAAGGGGATCACACCCCTTGGCCTATATACCCCAAGAACTTTCGGGAATTGACCCTGTGACCTCCAAATCGGTGAGGCACTGATTTGACCAGCTGAGCTAACTCTTGGGGCTAAATATAATTTTATTTTTATATTAAAAAGAATTTGACTTTTTTTGAAGTAATTTTTCATAATTTTAAAGAGTTAAAAGGTTATGGAAATTGATATTAGTATAAATATTTTTAGATTGAAATTTGATGTAAGTTTATATAAGATTTTAAAAGTAATTTTCATATTTTACCTTCTTAATATTATAAAGATATCAAATTTTTTTATCTTACATTGTTTTAGGGATGTCCAATACTATATTTTGTTATATAGCTCATGAAAATTGATTCTTATTTTAACAATGTTGATTTTCTTCTTTCTCTTATATATAACAAGAAGTTACTTTTGCACGTGGTCGTCTAGCCTGCGTGGTTGGGATGGCTAGCTTGTGGCCCCCCACCCGGGTTCGATTCGCATTGCATGAAGCGCTGCTTTGCAGCATATTGTACCATCTTGTTTGCCGCTTTGTCGGTTTGCTGAGTTGCCTGCACACAATAGATTTGGTCTCAATTTAGATGTACAGATGATTGTATATAATGTATATGTTGCTTCTTCAGCGGGGATGCCCTTCCCCCCCTGAAAACAAGAAGTTACTTTTGACTTTTTAAATTAGTGTTAGTGACCTCTTTATGATAGTTTACTTTTCTCTTATTCTCTAATTTCTATCAAACCACCATTTTTCCTTTTAGATGTAATATATTTTTAATGGTATTAAGATTTTGTAAAGTGAAGTCATCTTTTACTCCCTAATGGCTTAGCAAAGACTTGCAATTTTTATGCCACTTCTCTTGAGATATGTGTCCCATTTTTCTTAAGAGATAGGTTGATTTCACTTGATTTTGAAGCAATTTTAAGATACCTCTTGTATTTTATGTCACTTCTCTTGACATTTTTATGTCATTTTTCTTAAGAGATAGGTTCCTTTCACTTGATTTTGAAGCAATCTTAAGATTCCTTTTGTATTTCATGTTAATCATTTTCATGTTTGTATAGTAGTACCTAGTCATAGTCACGTTTTCAATGGAGTAAAGACCTACTTTTATGAAGATGATATGATATTCCGTATTGCTTTTAATTTTAAGATATAAGTTATAAAAATTTTACGTATTTGCTCAATCATTCTTCACTATTCTCCAAAAAAATTATAACCCCAAATTTCACATCCATATGAAATAGGATAGTTAGTGAGCGTTTGAAAAAAGGGTTTCATTTTTTCCATGACAAAAAGTCCACTTATTTATAATTATTTTGAATGCTAAAATAGAATTTCCACCTTTCATTAAACCTTTTCCCAATATTAATTTAAATTAAGCTTATAAAGCTTTTTTTGTTTTTTTTAATATCAAAATTAATATATAAATAATTTTTTTTTACTAAATATATAATTTTGAAAAGAAAAACAATTCAAAGTGGGTTTAATGGTTAAGAACATGCATCCAATGATAAAATGTCACAGATTCAAATCTAAAGAGAGTAGAATATGTATGAAACAAATTACTAAATATATAATTTTGAAAAAAATTAATTCAAAGTGGATTTAATGGTTAAGAAGATGCATCCAATGATAAAAGGTCATAGGTTCAAATCTAAAGAGAGTAGAATATGTATGTTTTTATAAACTTTGGAAATCACATAATCATGTGAAGATGGATCCTTTATCCCAAAAACAAAACAAAAATATTATATACCAATTTGATGTTCGAATTAACCATAAAATTAATCATAACTTAATAGACAAATTCATGATGTTGTGGTGATTACACAAGAATGTATACACTATAAAAACTCACAAGTTGCAGGAATGCCTTATGAAAATTGATCTCATAAAAGCATATGATAGTGTTGAGAAGTGTAGAAAGAAAGTCTAAATTGACTTTGCCTTGGTCAAATTGAGAAAATTTGTTAATTTCCACATCAACAGGCAACTTGGCGGTAATTAACTTATGTGACACGGCTCTTGTCATTTAGTTAGCTCAATAAATTCGAGTTAGAGGGCTTGGAGTTCAATTAAGCATGTGCGATTGCTAAATTTTAGTAATCTAGGTTAGTATTTTCCAGTTGTGTTTAGTTAAACTATTTCTGGCAATTAATGGAACTAGTAGAAGGTCAATTGTGCAGTGGGACAATAGTCTAACTCAGTGATCATCTAGTTAACTGATCATTTAGCTCAAAATGGCTAATGCATGCAAGGAATTCAAGTTCCTCGACTGTGGTGGAGATTCCAAGACAGTATAACAAGCAGTTGTAAACTAGTTTGGGTGTACAGGTGTTGCATGCAATCAAATGATCAATCCTTGGGAATTCTGCAATCAATTGAGGAAAATTCCTAAAAAATAGGGGCTAATTCCTCAGGATCTACACAAGGAAATAGGGGCTCAAGCAGGGTAAAAATTGACTAAGTCTGGGTCAGAGCTGATTATTGAGCATAGAGATAGATTATTCACTTGCAGGTTGTGCTCAGAGTGAGCAAACAATTGTAATACATTCTCTATTATATATATATATATATATATATATTTTTAACAAAGTTGGTTACTGATATATTATAAAACTTCAAAGGACGAATCTTGTTACATATGATGATAAAACCATAGAGGAGGGGATCCAAAATGGGTATGCAGACCCTTGATCCTTGTCATAGGACTTGTAGTATGAGATTAGAAAAAGATAACGGCTATATTGCCAAACAAACTAGCCTACAAGAAATTAAAATTTGCAAGACATAGAAGGATTTACATCTGCTAGTTTACTGAATCATCGAACTGGGGCTCCTTTTTCTCACTGATTTTTGTCGATGCCTCTTCGTGCATGTTTTGGGTCATTGCTTTTATGTGGGTTATTGCTTCTTCCAGATGGTTACATTTTTCCTTGAGGCCTTCAATCTCCGCTCTCTGTTTCTCCAGTTTTTTTCTCTTGGATTTACTATCAGCCTGAAATTCTTCCTTAAGGTTGTTGAAATGTTTTACAAAACGAGCGATCATAAAGCAATGGGCTTTGTATAGCGTGCAGCTGCTGTTGGTTATTACTCGCTCCAGAGGATCTTCAGCCATAGCTATACCGGGCCTTGAGATTGCTTGAAGAGTTTGAAGCGGAGAAAAATACAGAGGATAGCGGAGGGGAGGGGAATAAAGGGGGAGAGCAGAAGACGGGAGCTGGTAGCGAGACTGTAAGAGGCACGTAGAGGGGAGAGAGGGAAACAAGAAGGGAGGAAGATAGAGAAGGGGAGGGGAAGAGGCCCAGGAGGGGAGGAGTGAAGGAGAAAGAAGGAGCTGCTTCAGAAAATCAGAGAAACTGTTAGCTAAAAAGCATAAGAAAACATAAAGACCACAACGATTACCACTGTTGCCGAGGGGAGATAGCCTTCTTCCGCAGCTCAAATTAGAACTGTGGAGCGAACTGAGAAACGCCTGATGCTTTCTGAAGAGAGCGCTTCTGGGACCCGAGCCTTTACTCTTGTAATCGAGAGGAACTGCAGCTCTGGAGTGGGGGGAGGGAGAAGTATTCAGATGGATATATAATGGTTCGAGGATCTGGACTTCAGAATCTAAGGGATGCGGTTCAGAGATTTTACTGGATATGGCATCTTGATTTGGATCTCTTCTGCAGTCAAAGTAGATTGTGAAGGGACTGATGCCTAACCTCTGTTTGGGGTTGTCACGAGAACTCTGTCTGGACAAAGACTCGTACCAGATTCTTTCATCTATGAAAATATCCTTTGCAGCGGTCATGATGAGGAAGATGATAGTGTCAGCGAGGGAGGAATCAGTGAGCTGATTAACGACTTTGGGAGAAGAAGCAGGCAAGGTTGAGAGGTGACTGATATACACAGGATTCTGATGAGTTATTGTAGGATGGGTCAATTTAAGGAATTGATTCAACATAGATGTGATCATTTTCACGTACCTGGCCGATAGTTCTATTGACCGCCCTGTTGGCAAAAGAATTCGCCTCCATATTGTTGGTTCTCAGAACGTGTTTGAAGGTGGTGTCTCCTAGATGGATTAGAATGTCCATGATCCGGAGTTTGATGTTGCTAAGAGCATATTTTTTGAATTCTCCCCCTGTGGCCAATGGAGCTATCACAATAGCCAAGTCACCCATGATGATTGGGTTCTGAATTTGCAGTTGTTTCATGATACTAGTGCCTAGAAGGAGGCTATATGCCTCTGCCATATTATTTGACATTTGCCCCAGGCCCCATTCATAAGTTACGAGATTTTTGCCATATTGATCTTTGATAGTGCCTCCTCACCCAGCTTTCCCCGGATTATTTTTTGAAGCTCCATCAAACTATAGGATGGTTCTCTTTTGCTCATGAATCCATTGGATTATTTCTTCCTTAGTGCCCCTGAGTTTGCAGATGTTCCCCTTCGTGCCAACTGTTGGAGGGGGTTGCTTTTTTTTATCATAACTTAAGCAGAAATTGTTGAACCAATCTACCTCCTCCTTCTGCCAGTTGAAACGATCCGATTGAGAAACAGTGTTGGCGCTTATCATTTCTAAGATAGGGCCCATTTTTTTTGCCAGAGTTCGAGCTGGATTTGGCTTCTGATTGTTGAAAATGCAGTATTCCTAGTAAGCCAAATTTGCTATTTAAGGGTTGAGGGAATACATTTCCACATGCGAGTGATGATGGCCTTGCTTTTCCTGGAGTGAGGGTAGCATTTCTCCCAGTCTATGTGAAGGGTATTGAGCTCGTCGAAATTCTCTCTTATTCTCAACGGACCGATGATTTGTTTCCAACAATTTTGAGCATATGGGCAATCTAAAAAGAGATGCTGGCTACTTTCCTCCTCTGCTCGGCAGAGGCAGCAGATAGAGGGACCTTGAATCCCTCTTTTTTTGAGATTCTCAGCCGTGAGAATCTTACCTTTGAGAAGAGTCTAGATGAAGAATTTGATCTTTGGGAGACATTCAGTATTCCACACATCTGAACGGAGATTCCAGTTACCGAGATTGGAGCTTGCC
Organism: Pinus taeda; assembly: GCA_000404065.3. Taxonomy (NCBI): domain Eukaryota; kingdom Viridiplantae; phylum Streptophyta; class Pinopsida; order Pinales; family Pinaceae; genus Pinus; species Pinus taeda. Next base: position 113,744 of record APFE030375705.1, on the reverse strand, counting down.
TGGAGAAGTTTGTACCCTTCTTTTACAGTGAAGTTTCCTCCACTAGGATCTCATATGAACCTGTCGCAAGCATTTTTGTTTATGGGAGCAGCTCCCGATAGGGAGATATTTAGGTCAGCCCATTGATCCCTGAGGTTATTTGGAAGATGGAGGTCCTTCCAAGTGAGCCAATTAGTATGATCCCATATGGAGATGTCGAATAGAGAGGTCAGGTTTTTGCTTCCATCCAAGCTTTTAAAGTGTTGAATTGCTGAAGGAGATTTCTTGGCTTCGTTCCCATAATTCTGTCCGTCCATATGTTTGTTTCTTTTCCATTCCCCAACGATTTAGAGATGTGAATTTTGAATTGGGGGAGGACTTTTTTTGAGTTTCCAAACTGAGGTGCAAGGCCTTTCTACAATTGCATCGGAGAGGAGATTTGAGTTTGTCCCAGAAAGATATTTCATTTTCATTGCTTCAACCCACCAAGAGCCTTTTCCTATGAGCATTCTCCAGATCAGTTTGAATCCCATCACTTCGTTGGAGAGACGAGGAATTTTGATAGCTAAGCCCCCTTTTTCAAAAGGAAGGGTGACTTGATCCCATTTGACAAGGCTGAACTTTTTTGAGTCTTGCTTCCCTCCCTGCCAGAGGAAACTTCTCATGATTAGCTCAATGTGCTTGTGAGCGCTTGTTGGAGCCAAAGTGACTGCGTATTGGTATATGGGGAGGGCTGAGAGGAGAGCCTTGATGAGAGTTGTTCTGCCCGCCAAATTTAGCCAGGAGAGCCCCCAACTTTGAAGAAGACCTCTCATTTTTTCTATTTGCTTGATCCAGATTTCAGACTTGACTATTTCTTTTGCTAAGGGCAAACCCAAATAAGAGAAGTGACTCCAATTTCTTTGGACTGGAATGTCCATGATCAAGGAGATTCTTTGCATGATTTGTGGGGAGACATTCCACGTATATATTTTACACTTATTGTTATTCAGCATTCCCCCTGAGACTTCCGTAAAGTTGTCCAGAGTTTTCTTGAATCTCCTGGTCGTTATGCTTGAGGCACCCCCTATTAAAAGGGTGTCGTCCGCAAAGAGCGAGTGATTAATTTCTTTGATCCCCCTCGCTATGCTAATCCCTGTGATCTCCTTTTGGTTTCGAAGGTTTTCCAGATGGATGCTCAATGTTTCGGCCATAATGATGAATAGAAAGGGCGAGAGAGGGCAACCTTGCCTCAGTCCTCTAGTGCTTCTAAAGTAGCTGCTGGGTCTGCCATTTATGAGGGGGGCGATCCAAGGATTTGAGATGCACTCCATAATGGTGGAAATGAATTTGTGTGAGATTCCAAATTTCTTGAGGACATTGGCCAGGAAGTGATGGTTGACTCTATTAAAGGCGTTTTCCATGTCCAATTTTATAATCATACCTCTTTCCTTTCTGTTGATGCTGTTGTGGATTGCTTCTTGAATCAAAATGACATTGTCGGTTATTTGTCTTTTAGGGATGAAGCCGCCTTGATTTTCTGATATAAGAGAAGGGAGGAGCTTTTTTAGCCTGTTGGCCAGGATTTTGGTTACAATTTTATAAGAGACATTGCATAAGGAGATTGGTCTGAAACGTTCAAAGGAGAGGGGGTTGGAGTCCTTGGGAATAAGCGCTAGATGGGAGGATTTAGTATTTTCTCCCATCTTATGTTTTTTGAAAATATTTCTAACCATTCTGACAAAGTCTTTTTTAATTATGCCCTAGTGATTCCTGTAGAAAGCAACCGTGAAGCCGTCGAGGCCAGGAGTCTTGTCCGGTTGCATGCTAAATGCAGCCAACCTAATTTCCTCCTCCGAGACTTCCTGTTTCAGTTCTCTTTTTTGGAGATCGGAGATTTTACTCTCAACTGGGGAGAGAAAATCCGTGTTGTTCGAAGATTGTGGGCCTGCTGATAAGAGAGATTTGAAGTGGTTGTGCGCTACTGCTTTAATTTCCTCTTGTTCACTGATTTATTTCCCCTCTACTATGATTTTGCCAATTTGGTTTCCAGCTCGTCTAATCTTAGTACTGTTGTGGAAGAAGGAGGTAATTTTGTCTCCAGCTTTGAGCCAAAGGCACCTCGATTTCTGTCTCTGTTCTTCTTCGTCCTCTCTATTTTGCTTGAAGAGTTCCCTATACATTTCGTTTTCCCCGAGTTGATCTTCCTTTGAGAGTTGATTGTCCTCTTTTTCTTGATTCCATTGTTCCATTTGCCTGTGTAACTCTACTCTTTTTTTATTTACCATTGTTGTGTTCTATTTAGCCCATTGTTTAATTGCTGCTCTTAAGGGTTTTAGCTTCGTTTCCCAAATATAATGGGGATAGCCTATGACTTCGGTCACCCAGTGGTCTTTGATGAGCTTTCTGAATTCATCCTTAGAGTCCTGGGATTTGATGTATTTGAAGGGAAGGGGTCCAAGGTTTCTACCATTGTCTAGGATCAGAACCACAAGCTTATGATCTGAGGCTGAGGCGTGGACTATTTTGCTTTTAATTGAGGAGAAGCATGCGACAATTTTTTCATGGATTAGTATTCTATCCAGTCTCTCTTTGATGTTGTGAATTCCAGCTCTCTTGTTGCTCCACGTGAATTTGCCATTGATAGGGGGAATGTCAATGAGGTTGTAGGTTTCTATTATTGCTTCCAAAGAGTCTCTTGATGAGTCAGCAAGGAAATTCCCACCTATTTTTTCCTCGTTGTTTCTTATTAGATTCAGATCTCCACCCAAAAAAAAGTTTCTGCCTTGAGAGGCCTGCAGCTCTGAGTTGATGGATTCCCAGCAGTAAACTTTATCCCTGTAATGGTTCGGGGCGTAAATGTTGAGAATGGTGTATTCTTCTTTTGAAACTCTGTTTTTAATGTATGTTCTAAGCCACTAGTTGCTTGCTTTGTGGCTTATAAGGTCCCATTTTCTCTTGTTCCATAGAGTTCCTATTCCTCCTGAGGTGTCGACTGAGTCTGTAGTTGTACCTGTGTAATTTTTGAATCTTTTGATGTGACTTTGGAAATCTTGGTTGGACATTTTGGTCTCGTGGATTAAGAAGAGATCTCGTTGCTCCTGATTGATTAGATCCCGGGCTGCATTTGTTTTTAGAGAGGAGTCCAGTCCCCTGCAGTTCCAAGAGACCAATATCATTACTTACTGATTTTTTGGTGAGCGCCGCTCCTCTCCTTTGGCTTTTCCCCACTTCCTTTTTGTTTGTCCAGGAATGAGTCCATCAGCTGCTGAGTTCCCGTGGCCATTTCTTTTGCTGATGTTTCATCTCTTATCTCCTTATTTGACTTCCTACCTGCTTTTCTCGGTGGATCCGAGGAGAGACTTGCTTCTTTCATTTTGTTTCTAGTGAGAATGCGGTCTATGGTGGGAGGAAGGGAGGATGGAGGCATGGAGGAGGAGGGGATGACTGCGAGGGTAGCGGACCGGGGAGAGGGAGGGGAGGGGAGGGGGTCTTCGACTGAGATGGAGTCAAAGGGATTAGAGGATGAGGGGGAAGGCTGAATTGAAATAGGAGGGGGAGGAGGAGGGTTAGCTAGGGATTCCGGAGAAGGCTTGGAGCTAGGACCTTGGAGGGGGGGGGGGGGGGGTTTGATTTCTTTTTCTTAACTTGTTCCCATGAGCCTTCAGGGTTTTCAAAATTTTCATTTGAATCATTTGCTTTTAACTTGCTACATCTATTTACAAACTGTCCGTATTCGTGACATACCTTGCATTTGAAAGGAAGTTGCTCGTAGTCTAGCTGTTGTATATGGGTCCATTGCTCCACTTTGATCTTGATAGCTTCCGGCAGACCTTTCCCTAGGTCGAATTTGATGCAGATCCTTTCCAAGGCATGCATGTTTTCCTTTGGTTTGGATCTGTCAATGTATTTTCCTACCGCGTTCCCGGTAGCCTTTACAGATTCGTCCCCCCAGCAGTGTAGAGGAAGATGAGGTAGACGGACCCAAACTGGGACTGCATTTGGGATGTCCATTTTCGGATCGAAGTCGGGAGTCCATCTGTTCAAATAGAGACCTCTGGAGTCCATGAAGTAGGGGTCGTTTCTGAATATGAGGTTCTGGTCCTCTTTTGATTCAAAAAGGAAGGTATAGAAGCCTCGTCCACAGAATTTGATGGCGATTTTCCCTTGTATTATCGCGTTCCAGTTACGTTCCACCCATTTTTGGACTGCTCTAGGAGAGGGCCAAAGGCCAGTAAACTGGCCGACGAGACCCCTCTCAGCTAAAGTGATCGCAACCTTCCTCGCGAGACTAGGAGGAAGGGATACTTCAGGGTTTTCTTCTAGTTTCTTGACAAACTTGGATGCAGGGGGGCAGATCCTTGAAGAGACGTTCTCAGGGATGAGAGGCGCAAAGAGTTTCTCATTTTCTTCTGAGTCAGGGGCTGAGGAGGGGTCAGACCCAGGCATGGCGGCGGTGGAGGGCCAGCCCAAGGCCAGCTGGGGGAGAGAACGGAGGCAGGTGAATAAGGAAGGAGGGCCCCGAAGCCGGGACCAAGCAGGAGGCTCGAGAGGGTGCAGGACAGTGGAGGAGAGCCCAGGGGGTCCTGCAAGAACAGAGGCGGACCCAGCAGCGCAGCTGCCAGGCAGGGCCAAGAGGAGTCGGGAGCCAGTCAGGGGTCAGGCGCTCGCAGGTTCCTCACCGAACTTTTGTTAATTTCTCTATTATATTATTAATGCAAAGATGCTAGAGGGGTTTTTCCCAATTGGGTTCCCCTAGAAAAAATCTTGTGCATTTGTGGGTTTTCTTATTGAATGCTTGTGAACGTTATTCTAAATTGTGAATTAAATTCCACATATAAGTAGAGTAGAATTGTGTCTCTTGATTCTAGATTAAATTTCTTGAGCAGTTGCAATTCTATCACCATATTTCTACATGGTATCAAAGCAGGATTAACATTAGAAAAATAATTTTGAAGTTGTTCCTCACGAGGTTTGAATTTGTAGCTTCAGTGTACCAAGATTTCTTTAGGACCAAGATAATGACCTTCAATGGACTAAGATTAGAGTATGCCTTGGAAGGTAACTTGAATTTCATTACATGGAAGGATCACATGGAGGCAGTGCTTGATGACAATGGATTATTGGATTATGTCAAGACAGACATTCCAAACCCATGATCAGTTGATGCCCATAACTTAGCCCAATGGAAAAAATATGTATCCAAGGCAAGGAGAATAATCTTGGAGGGAGTGCAAGATCACATTGTCTCAAATCTCCACGGGAAAGAAACTCCTATGAAATGTGGAAGGCACTGACAGAGGTATTCGAGAATGGCAGCGATCCTAGAAAATTGGCCCTCAAAGACAAACTTCGAAACATCAAGATGCAGAAGAATGATATTATTCCGCAGTTTCTTACATGGTTTCACAAGTTTGTGATGAGCTTGGAGGGGTTAGTGCAAATGTTGCAGAAGATGACCTGGTGAGCCTAACTCTTCTAGGCCTTCCCAAAAGTTAGCATAGCTACCAGGAATCGGTGAACGAGAGGGAGAAACTACAAAATTGGGAACGCTTGTGGTTCAATTTGGTACAAGAAGAGATTAGGTGAAATATCATAAATGGAACTTAATCCAAGGGAGAGGATGAAGAAAAATTTTCATTGGTTGGAAATGGCAAGAAGAGTAAAGTGAATAAATCTCAAACCAAACTAGAATCCATCCAAGGGGGAAATAAGAAAAACTTGTCCAAAATAAGATGCTTCAATCGTCATGAATTTAGGCACTATGCTACAAAGTATCCACACAAAAACTCTAGCAAGAATAACTTAGGAGGAGCAACAGGTGAAGCTTTGGCTTCACAGTTCGAGCTAGACTTCACCCTTATTGAATGCATGGCCATCTCTGTGATGGGGAGTGTGTAGTACTTAGATTCAGGTGCCTCGTTCCACATGAAAAGTTGTAGAGAGTTTTTCAATGACTTGGAGGAGAAAGATCTCCATATGCATATTGATCTTGGGTGCGGCAGAAGGTACAATGCTACTAGGATTGGTACAATAACCTTTAAGAAGATGTCGAGATCCCCTCTTTGCCTCAAATATGTCATGTCTGTTTCAGGCCTAAAGAAGAACCTCATATTTGTATAAATTTTAGAAGACCGCGGCTATGATGTAATATTCAGTAAAGGCAAATATTTTCTGAGGAACATAACCATTGGATAGGCAAAGAAAATTAGGGTTTGTGTGAAGAACCTATATAAACTTGATGTGGAATATTGTGTTGCATTAATAAGTAAGGCATAAAAAGTGTAGATTCGCGATGTTGGTGAACTTTTGCATAAGAGATTGGGCCACTTGCATCATGACGCCTTAAAAACTATGCAGCAAATAACCACTGGCCTCCCTGAAGGATCACTTGAGCAACAAGATATTGCAAGGGTTGTACCTTGGGGAAGTAAGTGAAATCCAGATTCCATTATTGAGACAACAAAGCATATGCAGTCTTGGAGAGAATCCACTCTAATGTTTGTGGACCCTTATTGATAGCTTCCACTACCAGACATAAGTACTATGTTATTTTTATTGATGATTTCTCAAGGAAGTGTTGGATCTTCTTCATGAAGAAGAAGGACGAGGCATTCTCAAAGTTTGTAGAATTCAAGGAACTAGTTGATAAAGAGATCGACAAGAAGGTGAAAGCTCTCAGGAGCGACAATGGAGGTCAGTATGTTTAAAATGACTTCAAGGAGTTCTGTGCAAAAGAAGGAATTTGAAGAGAGCTGGCAACACCCCACAACCTGCAGCAAAAAGGGGTAGCAGGGAGGAAGAACCAGATCATTATGGGAGTTGCAAGAGCTATGCTACATGACCAAGGCCTACCACTGTACTTGTGGGAAGAGGAATGTAACACGTTAGTCTCTTGTAGAACCAGAGTCCTAATCGGATTCTTGGTATGATTACACTGGAGGAGGATTTTTCGTGGAGAAAGATGAATGTGTCTCACTTCAGAATTTTTGGAGCCTCTGTTTACTACCATGTCTCCAAAGATTCAAGGAAGAACCTTGAGCTGATAGCAGAGTAGGGATTTTTTGTGGGTTACACCGAAACTCCACATAATTACTATGTGTACTTATCTTCCCTCTTAATGATAACTATGCAAAGGGATGTAAAGTTTGATGAGGAGAAAGTGATGTGGTTCTATCTTGAGAGGGAGCTTAAAATCAAACCAGAAGAGGAGCTTTTAGCTCCAAAGGAGGAGCCTCAAGAAGTTGTGGAGCAACCACAAATGGAGGATCAAAGGTAGAGTGGAGACATCCACTCAAGCATAACCATCCAAAGACTGTAGAAAAAGATCCGAGGAAGCTGGTAGATTGGTGCAAGATGCAATAGATAATGTGGGAGCTCCTTCAAATTTATGCAAGAAAGGAGGTCACCTGAGAGGTACACTAGCTACATGGATGAGAAGACTGAGCTTGTAGAGACTGAGCCATCCTCTTTTGAGGAAGCAGTAGAGCAACCTTCTTGGGTTGATTCAATGGTGGAGGAATACAAATCCATCATGAAGAATAGTGTTTGGGAAGTGTTCCCAAGACTGACAGATAAATCATATGTGGGTTTGAGATGGATCTTCAAGGCTAATCATGCAGCATATGGAAGCATAGATAAGTATCAGGCTAGATTTGTGGCCAAGGATTCTCTCAAGTTAAGGGAATTGACTATGAGGAAACCTTTGCTCATGTAGCAAGGTATTCCAGATGGATGTAAAAATAACATTTCTGAATGGTGTTATTGATTAGGAAGTGTACATAGAGCAATCAGAAGGTTTTGAAACATTTGATCAGGAGTCTCGTGTATGCAAACTCAGTTGATCATTGTCTGGTCTCAAACAAGAACCCCGAGCTTGGTACATTCAGATTGATAATTATCTCATTGGATTGGGCTTCACCACAAGTGAAGCGGATGCGAACCTTTATCATATTTTGGTAGAAGGTAAATTTCTTATCATTATTTTATATGTTGATGATTTAATATTGACAAGTGATCAACCACTAATCAACTCTTACAAGGAGGACCTTGCAAGGGAATTTGAGATTAAGGACAGGGGTCTCGTGCACTACTTCCTTGGGTTGGAAGTATGGAAAGGCAAAGGGGAATTATTTGTGTCTCAAGGCAAGTATTCCAACAAGATACTGTAGAGATTCTATATGGAGAGTTGTAAGCCCATGGAGACACCTCTAATGACCAACTGAAGGAAGGATTATGCCACTTCAGGTGAAGAGGTTGATGCTACCAGTTACTGACAGTTAGTGGGTTCACTGATGTATCTTATGAACACACGACCATATATTCAATGACCCATCTCAGATATAGAGAGCACGAGAATATTAGCATGCATACGATAGCTACATATGCATGTATCACATGCACTACACTAATATATATATATATATATATATATATTAAATATAAATGTAATATACAATACCACTCCTTCAATAGAAGTTACACCTCGCCCATCACCACACATATTGCTTAATGCGTCATAATAATGACAGATACCCTAAATAATTTCAATGATATAATTTAAAGTATAAGTAAATGTTATAAAGAAATAAATGAAAATTAAGAACAATTATAATATAGTATATATTTAATATATCCTAGAATATTAATAATTATACTAATAATTATCAAATGATAAAGTAAATAAAAAGTAAAGTACATATTATGAACAAAGAGCATTTATATAAAATGAATAAAATTCCTAAAGGTAAACCTAATACACATGTCAATATACCTACACCTTTAAATGAATATAGTCACACTTTACAAAGGAGGGAAGGTGTCACCATGTAAGGGAGCGGTGGGTTCGCTGGTAGAGAGAGTGGTCACCACCAAGGAATGATATACAGAGATAGAAGGGGAGCATGAAAGGGAGGAAGAGAGTTAGTTTTGGGAAAATAGAGGATTGTCTTGGCCTTTGGAATATAGTGCAGGGAGGAGGAAATAAAAGAATCATGATGGAAACGGAATCTAGTTTGAGGGATGAGCCTGTGTCTTGATTTTGAACTGAAAATAGGGAAATTTGAGTTGTTCTTGGAGTTTTGGGCATGAGGGACACTGGACTTCCATCTCAAAGTCTTATGGATCTGGGAACCACAAAGGTTGATACCAGATAGGCAGGGCAGAATTGGTGGAATTGGTAACGTAAACAGAAGACTCGGAGAAACGTGGATCGACACCGAAGAGGAGAATCAGGTACGCAATTGCATTTAATTTGATAGAGTATACAAGAAATTTGTTAATTTGGTTGAACCTTAAGAGCACTCCCCATGCATTGCCCTTGGTTCATAATATGTACTTTAATTTTTATTTACTGTATCATTTTGATAATTTATTAGTATAACTTATTAATATTCTAGGATATATAAATATATAACCATATTTATACTTATCTTAAATTTTACATTTATTTCTTTATAACCATATTTGCTTTATACTTTTAAATTTATATCAATGAAATTATTTAGGGTATTTGCTCATTAATTACGACGCATTAAGCAATATGTGTGGTGATGGGTGAGGGTGTAACTTCTATTTGAAGGAGTGTCATGATATTCAACATTTATAGTTAATTTAGAATATATATACTAGTGCAGTGCATGTGATACATGCATATGTAGCTATCATGTGCATGAATCATATGCATGTTAACATTATTGTGCTCTCTATATTAGAGATGGGTCATTACTATATATGTGTTATGTAGTCAACCAACTTAGCCAAACTATGGTTAGGTTGACCAAATTGTATTGGAAGACAACTAAGCATGTTTTACAATACCTCAAAGGCACTACCTATTATGGATTATGGTACAGACGGACAGAGGGAGTGAAGTTGTGTGGCTTCACAGAGGTAGATTGGGCAGGGAGTCTATCCGACCAAAAGAGTACATCAAGTGGAATTTTTAGTGTTATGTCCACAGTGGTTTCCTGGTACAGTGGGAAGCAAAGCTCTATGAAACTAAGCTCAGCAAGAGCAGAATACATGGCTACCAGTCAAACAACATGTGAGGTGATCTAGATGAGAAAGATACTTGTAGGATTGGTTGGTCAGATGATGGATCCAACTATGATCTATTGTGATAATCAGAGTTGGATAAAGTTCTCTGAGAATAGGGTATTTCACGATCGATCCAAGCATATAGATATTCGATATCATCATTTACAGGACTGTGTGAAGAGGTGAATAATGTTGCTACAATACATTCCGACAAAGGAATAAGATGTTGACATCATGACAAATTCTTTTTCAAGAGGGAAGTTCGAATTCCACAGGTGTAGGATAGGGGTGGTTGATAATCCCTTTCTTGCTAAGAGGGGGTGTTGAGAAGTGTAGCAAGAAAGTCTCAATTTGTCAAATTCATAAAATTTGAATTTCCACGTCAACAAACAACTTGGAGGTTGTTAACTTGTGTGACATGGCTCTTGTCACTCAGTTAGCTTAGTAAATTCTAGTTAGAGGACTTAGAGTTCAGTTAAGCATGTGTAATTGCTACATTTTAGTAATCCAAGTCAGTTATTTCAAATTGTGTTCAGTTAAACTAGTTCTAACTGTTAATGGAACTTGTGGAAGGTCAATTGTGTAGTGGGACAATAGTCTAACTCAGTGATCATCCAGTTAACTGATCAATCAGCTCAAATTAGCTAGTGCATGTAAGGAATTCGAGTTCCTTAGTCGTGGTGGAGATTCCAAGGCAGTGTAACAAGCGGTTGTAAACTAGTTTAAGTGTACAGGTGTTGCATGCAGTTAGATGATCAATCCTTAGGAATTGCACAATCAATTGGAGGAAAATTCCTAAAAAATAGCGGCTAAATCCTTAGGATTTGTGCAAGGAAATAGGGGCTCACGCAAAGGCATAAATTGACTAAGTCTAGGTCAAAGTTTCTCATTGAGCATATAGATAGATTATTCACTTGCAGGTTGTGCTCAAAGTGGGCAAGCAATTGTAATGCATTCTCTATTCATCTGATAAATGTAAAGAGGCTTGAGGGTTTTTTCCCAGTTGGGTTCCCCAACAAAAATATTGCGCATGTGTGATTTTTCTTATTGCATGTTTGCAAATGTTGTTCTAAATTGTGAATTAAATTATGCATATCAGTAGAGTAGAATTGTGTCTCTTGATTTTGGATTAATTTTCCTTAACAATTGCAATTCTATCACCATATTTCTACAAATAGAGTTTATTGGGATCTGCTAAGATTGATCCTCCACAAAGTTGGATTCACTCACAGGCATATTGAATCAATAATGGTCTGCATTACCTTGGCAAATATGGCAGTCCTCATAAATGGTAAGTTGATAGAGTTCTTTAGGATCTCCAGGGGTCTACGTCAAGGATGTGCATTGCCACCATTATTATTTATTTTGGTAATCGATGGGCTTAGTAGAGGGATTAGAGACACATCAAATGATGGCTTGATCGTTGGATGTAGGGTAATCAACAATACAAAAACCACACATCTATTGTTTGTAGATGACGTGCTTTGTTTTGGAAGAGCAAACATATCAAAATAGAGGGATTTCTATCAATTTTTTTCTAAGTTTGGGAAAGATTTTGGTCTCATAATGAACAAGGAAAAATCTGAATTGATCACAGATAAGGTGTCAACATTAGAAATTTCCAACTTATTCATTGTCAAAGTGCAGTTGATGGAGGAAGGGTTCAAGCATTTTGGCTTCAACTTGAAGCCGAACAATTATATGTGTTTAGACTAGGATTGGCTAATTAGAAAATTTGAGAAGAATTTGGGCCTATGGGAGCACAAATGGATTTCTGTAGGTGGTAGATTAGTCATGGTTAAAGTTGTTCTACAGGGCACGCCAATTTATTGGATGCATATGTTTCACCTCCCCAAGGTTGTTATTAGGCAAATAGAGGCAATTATCGCCAAGTTCTTATGGAGGGGTGTTGGAAAACAAAGGAAATACCACCTGGAAAGTCTGGACACAATTGTTAGGAGCGAAGCAGATGGGGGGCGGGGCATTTGAAATTCTAAATCCTTTAATCTTGAATTGTTAACAAAGAATCTTTGAAGGCATTAAATGGTACAGGAATTTGACATTTGATTATTAAGCATAAATATCTCAATAACTTGGGCATGGAGGATTGGTTGTGCTTGGGAGCACAAGAAAAAAGAAATGGATAATATTTTTGGTGTAGCTTGATGAAAGCTAAGTCGTGGCTATGTGGAAACCTTACATGAGAGGTGGGCAGGGGTGACAGGGTGGTCATCAGTCTGGATGCTATTAAGGGTTTTGTAGATGATCACATCTTATCGTCGTCCATTCCACACTTTTTAAATGGCTATGGTCATATACTTCTAGCACACATTGGATCTCATCATGATTCCCCTCTACCCTTTTCTTCCTGGGCGAGTTCTAGTGACCTCAATCTCTCATTACCTTTTGAATCTAAGTGAGAACAACACAGGTCAAAGCTCTGTCACACATGCATTATGTTGTCTGAGAAGCCAGATTGGCTTGCATGGGGTGGTTCTAAGGTTGATGGAAATGTTTTGGTGAGGAGGCATATTCTTTCATTTTGCAGGGTCTCGGGCTTGGGCTTTGGGTTCCTTGATTGTCCAAATTATGGAGATGGGAAGCTCCTCTTAAGCTTAAATTTTTTTATGGTTTGTTTTCCATAATCACATTCCCACTTGGTAGAACCTGTCAGAAAGGGGCTTTCAAGGTCTAGGAATTTGTCTAATGTGTGCTAGGGCAAGCGAAGAGGTGGTGCAACTTTTCTTGACCTGTACCTTTGTTGGGGAGATCTGGAATATGGCGTTAAAAAAATTCAATCTAAATGCTAATGTGGATTGTTCCTCATTCGAAGCATGCCTCTCAAACTGGATGATGCAGCAAAAGGAATTCAAAATTCTCTCATTATATATCTTCTGGGGTATTTGGCTAAGCATAAATGCTAGTATCTTCGAGCATATATTCCTTGACCCTCGAATTACTTGCTTCAAAATCCTAACCTACTTTCAGGAGATAGGACCTTGGCGGCTGAAGCCCATCTGAAGGTGTTGTGTTCTTAAAGAAATTAATTTCTCTTCTCAGCTGGGATATTTTGACTGTGCTTCATTGGTTGGGGAATGTGGATGTTGTGCATTCATTGTGCTACAGTCGGGCTTGTGCTATCACTTCTATTGGTCTGGGGGCTCAGGTACCAATAACAGGGCAAAAATGGTAACTTTGTGGGGTGTTTTGAGGTGTGCCTCCTGGCTGGCAATCAAGGAGATTGACATTGTAGGGGATTCTAGATCTTTCATAGAGTGGGATCAGGGTCGCTCTTCCTTTGGGGTGCCTCTTCTATTTAACTGGATACAATTGATTTGCTCCCAAACAACTTCTTTTAAGTGTGCTTCCTTTTCACACATCCTTCGTGAACACAAATTTGTGGCTGATCTCCTCTCTAAAAGAGGATGCTCTGTTCTTCTTGGTGTTGTTCATTACAAAACTATGACCAATGGAGTTGTCAACAGTTTTGGGGCCTTCATGCTCTAACAAATGGATAGGTTTTTGTTTAATGTTTTATGCAAGTTTCGAAGGGCCTTTTATCCTTTCTTTTTGATTAATTTTTTTATCATAGTCCCTTTTGGTTTCTTGTTCTTGCTTCCCAACCTCAACTTTTAAATGTATTGTTGTAGGATTTTTGGAACTTTTGATATCAACTCTCTGTTTTTTGTTTTTATGAACTTTCTTAACCTCTATTCCATATGGATTATTGCACTATACTCCTCTCTCCGATCTTGTAATTCTTATTCTTTAAACTTTAAATTAGTAATAATGTGAAATTAAAAACTTAAAATTTATACCTATATAATTACTTTTATTTTAATAAAAAATAAAAATTTCCCACGAATAAAAACAAAAACAAACAAACAAACCAACTCCTACCACCTTAACTATAACCTTAAAATTATATCCTTATTATTATTATAGAAAATCAATAAATTAAAATTAAAATTACTTTTATAAATGATGAATAAATATGTATATGAGTACAAGTTTTTAGTTATCATGAGGATTTGTCTTCAAAGATAAGATAATAAACTAAGTACCTTGCCTTTTAAGCAAAAAGCTTATGTATTAAGGAATATATCCTTATTATTATTATAGAAAATCAATAAATTAAAATTAAAATTACTTTTATAAATGATGAATAAATATGTACGAGTACAACGCAAAGTTTTTAGTTATAATGAGGATTTGTTTGCAAATGTAAGATAATAAACTACGAACCTTTCCTTTTAAGCAAAAAGGATATGTATTAAAGAACGTACTCTCATTTCCTTCTTGGACTTTATATCCTTAGTGCATATATTTAGTTTTATGAGGGTGAAATTTTAAAGAGCATGCGCTCATTTTCTTGCTGGACTTTGTCTCCTTAGGTACGTATATTTAGTTTTATATGGATCGTGATAAATTAGAGGCTATTTATAAGATATGTTGATTCAAGTATTTAATGATACTAAATTAATTTAGTGACAAGTAATTAATGAAAAGTTATATGGTAAAGTTGTTATTGTTTTGTTTTTTATTTGTTTTGTTATAATTAAATTAAATGTAAGTTAGAGTTAATTTATTTGGGATAAGAAAATAATCTATTTATTAATGTGATATTATTATCACGATTGTGAAAGCTTAGTTGAGATTGGATGTTTTTTTTTGTGATAGTTTAATTTTTTGAAAAGTGATTTTTATCTTCAATTTTTCTCCATAAAATTTAAATTTGTGGCGATTAAACCCCGCTCAAACCAAGTGATAGGTTATAGGTTAAAAAATGTAATAAATTAATTGAAATTAGTATAGGGAAAGAGAAATATTTTTTAACTTAAGTTTATATTTCATTTATTATTGTATATTAATTTTTATTTATATAAATTTATAGGTTCTATTTATAATTTTAAAGGTAAAATTAAATATTTTTAAGAAAATAATAATATTTTAGTTTCTTTATTAAAATAATTTTATAGACAAATTTATTATGATTTTTTTCAACTTCAAATGATAAAAAATGTTAAAAAAAAAATCTTTATTTTTATTTTTTTTTTTAATTTATTTAATTATAATTAAGAATTTTATATTAAAATGAACTTATCTTTGGCTCACCATAAAAGTCCAGATTTACATAAAAGATTATTTCATGTGAGTTTTTCTAATAAGACCAAAGGCCTACTTTTTGTACAATACATCACCAAAATTACATCATAAGCCTTGTTCTTATTTGTGAATATTATATAGGAAATGTTTAGAGTTTGATAGATTTTGACTTGCATAAGAGTACTAGTAAAGGGGATTAGTGACCGACTGGGAGGATAGACAATTTAAGGTTCTATATATAAATACGACAAAGAAGGAGGAGAAGAAATAATAGTGTTTGTTGAAGAGGAGGAAGATTGGAGACCTTGTTGCCCTGAGAGCTTCAAATCTTCAATTTGGCTCCTAAGTGCGCTAATTTCATCCTCCATTCTTTGAAGGTATTGCCTCTAACTTATTGGAATGTCCATGGCGGTGGATCAATTTGTTGCCAATTATGCATGTCGTAGTTGGAGGTGGTCCATATCATTCTATGGATTAGAGATTCTTCTAAGTGGCAATGATGGATTCATTTATTACATATTTGAGTTTATTCTACCATTTCAACCTATTGTTCCATATTCACTTCACACTTAGAGGAGCATATTACCTTATCCCCGTTTGGCCATGACCACATTAGAGTTGATTGGAAGGATGGGTTGGGGAACAAAAACTACTCTAAATAGAGTTGTGTTTGAACCCAATTCATAAAGAATGAAATTAGAGAGACCACAACGCATGACATTGAATGAAGAGTCGAGTCATACATAGGCGGTAGTGGATCTAGTGGGAAACTATGCTCTTCCTCCTCGTCAACCGATAAGAATATGATCATTAAGGTGGTCGTGAGAGGTGGGTTCGGGATCATAGTGTTGATATATTAGCTTGACATCATAACAAACAACAAACTCGAGTATGCTTAATGTGAGGAGTACCACTCTTGGTATGAAGGGAAAGGGATGCATGCATGAAGTTGATTCAGAGTAACTTTCAAATAATTTTGAAGTCTATCATCTATCCACACTTGTAGTGTGTCACCATTAGCTTGAATGGGAACGTACCATTGTGTGTTGACTTCAAGGGATTAGGGAGGAATGTCCTTTCTTATTTGTTCTTAGGGCACCTTCATCGTTTCCTATGGTATAATTTGCTAGTTTGTCAGCTCTTTTGTTGTTTTGTGTCAACACACATGAAATGCCTAAAATTCCTTTACAGGGCTCAAATCAAGACAAATTTTCTTGAAGGTTGACCTGAGTCTAAAATATGAGCAGAGAGTGTTAAAATCAAGACGCTTAATTATAATTGTTGAGTCTCTCGTAATGATAAATTTGTTGATGTTTACTGTTGAAGCTTGCTTGATTCCTTGGTACACTGTACAGGCTTCTACTACGTCGTTTGGGGCATCAACCCTAGGTTACACTTTGAAGCCTTATTGAAACAAAGAACAAACCTTTTTTGGGATCTTAACTAATGAAATAATTCTTTAGGAGTAATCATTAGTTGCCAAATATTGAAGGGAGAAGAGAAGGATGGGCTAGTGATTTTTAAGTTTGACTTGGAGAACCAATTTTCTTCATGGTGGTCTAAATTTTTTATCTTTAAAATTGTAACTAAATTTATTTATTTATTAATTTTTCATATCATTATGTTATTTTTAGATAAATATATTACATGGGAGAAAAATAACAACTATTTTTTAATATTCAAACTAACTCCAATTAAAAGTAATTAAATTCAATCTTAATTTTTTTTTTATTTTTTTTTTCATTTTTCCCTCACATTTTTTTTAATTGGTGGAATTGGAAACTAGTGCGAGTTTTGTTTTCTATACTACAACCTCTAGGTGTGTCCAAAAGACCCCAATCACGACACACATTGCAGTCAAAGTTTGAACTATTGATGTACATCGCAAAGAGTATCGTAAAGAGTACATGCTATCACTAACTCATTTACACTCCGAAGGCAACATCTTCAACTAAAGTAAGGTTTTCTTCTTTAAAAATATTTTTTATTTTAATATGTTATAATAATAACCTGGATTAAGATTTCATTCAATTTTGCATAATTTTACTAACAAAAAATAATTATATATAAATACTAATAATACTTTACATTAACATATTTATTGATATATTATATAGTATTAAGTTTTGTATAATATTCCCTTCCTTTTTCATTTTTTAACATAATTTTTAGTTTGATCTTTTTTTTTAAATGGATAAAAAATGATGTAAACTCTTTGAAATGTTGGAGAATCATAAACTAAGCCATGATCAAATGGGATCACTTAAAACCTTATCTTCTTTTTTTAGAATGAATAGGTTATAAAGTTGTAACAACCCCTTGCAGGTCTACCCAAAGTAACCATGCCAACTGGGGTAAACATGAGGAGAGATGCTACTATGATCATATTCAACCTCCTATTTCACCTCAAGGAAGTGGAATCAATGGAAAATCACATACATTCATCCAACATCATCAACAAAACCCTTAAGAGACAAGTCAACCACTCAGATAGCCTGTCCCTGGGTCCCGCTGCTATTCTGTAGCTCTTAGGCCATTGTTGCTCCCATGTTATGGGCATGGGAGCGACCATAAACCCAAAGTCGCTCTCACAGGCCTGCCTGCCAGTGACTATGGACCAAAATTGCTAGTTTTGTGCTAGCGACCCTCGGATTTAAGCCACTTTTCTAGCCCAGATTCTTGCCCTCTGCCCATAACTTGTTGTAACTTCCAGAATTCATTAAAAACATGATAACAATGTTGATCAATAAAAAATCACCCTCGTGACTAGGCCTGAGCATCCCCAACCGGGACTGACATTCTGTCAAACACTAGGCATCAATGCAACCTGCAGGTCTAAGATACAAGACATAGCATAAACGACTGAAACAACTTATGAAACATAACCAGAAGGATCACCTCCTTCTCCATTAAACCACTACATCATCAATTAGGTCTTTCATCCATCCAATTTACAGTTACAAGTAAATAACCATGACATAAACCAGTCATTCAACCATGCTTATAACCAACATAAAACCATATAAATAAAAGAGATATGACAGCCAATAAATCCACATATAAATCAGTGCAAAAGTAAGAGAACTTAGCTTTTTTAATCATAGGCAAATCCGACTAGGTTCGTGACTTCCACATACCACCCGACCATAGACATGGCTGAACCAAATCTCTCTTTTAGCCAGTCACCCCGTGCCATATTCCAAGCATGAATATGGGATCTCATAGAACAACCAATTCAAGAACAACCAAGGGAATCCAAAGGTTAAACCACCTCCACCCTCATCAAACCACGATCACACCAAAATCAGTGCTCCAATCATAACTGAAATGAACTTGGAATGCCATATGGAATCCATCACTATCCTTGAGGAATTTTTTGTCTCCTTGTCTCTCAGGCTTTACCACAATCCAAACCCGGATCACTATGCCCTAAACCGAGACCGCTCCCTCAGGCTTTACCGTGTGTCCCGCCAAAACTAGTCAAGGGATTCCTAGGCCTTTGGGAATGAACCTTGACACCACCTCTATCCCAGATTCTGAAACCAATCCAGCAATTCCAAAGCTCAAAAATCGAAATAACATCCCAACATACCATGGCATTTAAAAAAGGCTAGGCTAGGCTGAAATCCATTGTCATAAACAGACAAAACCATGCCACTGACAACAAGAGAACCATACACCAACATGCAAATCCATGCATGTCCAAACTAGCTAGGAAATAGCACATGCAAAAGGTTACTTACAAGTATCCATGCTGAAGCTGCTCGATTCCTGCTTTCCTTTCCTTGATCCTTGCTTGCTTTTCCTTTCCTTTCCTTTCTTTCCCTTTCCTTTGCTCCAAACTAGAGTGCTCCAAGAAAGCTCTACGTGACCAAGAGTGAGAGAGAGAGAGAGAATAATGAGAGAGCTCCAAACTTGAACTGAAAAGGGTTAGCAACTGATCCTCATAATCCTTTTTATGAATGAGGCCTCTATTTTATTAATTTTCTATTATTTCCTTCAATTTCCTCCTCACATGCAACCTATGACCTTTCACCTTACTTTTCTCCTACTTTCCTTTATTTTCATAAATAAATATGCCAAAATTCCTTTTTACCTTTTAATTCTTTTACCTTAGCCTTTGCCAATTTTCCTTAGCCAAAACACACATTCAGTGATGCCCACTAGGATATATTTTCCTAGATATTCAGCTTGGACTAAGTGTCTCTTAATTGTGTTCTTATTTTTCCTTTATTAACCTTTATTACATGAACTTTTCACTAGGGATGTTACAGAACCCTCCCCCTTGGGTAACATTATCCTCGATGTTAAACCACACTAAGACCTCAGCAAGAGCGCTGAAAGCAAACATACTACCAATGGATCTCTATAACTTAGCTCGTTGTAGTATTTACAATGAAGAACCCGCTCAAAAGAAAAACATCATGACAACATGACAAGATAATAATCATACCGCTTATTGGAGCTTTATAAATTAGCTCATGGAGGTATTTACATCCATATATACATATATCAAAACATCAGCAAAACATATGCCAAACATAATCCAACATCAAACCAAAACTACTTTGCCTCAACCGACAAACAATGAAGGATATAGGGCCTGCATCTGATCCGTCTTCTCCCATGTAGCTTCTTCAGTCCCAAAGTGCTCCCACTAGACTTTAACTTGCTCTATGGCTATTTTCTTGAGCATGAGATGCTTTTGTTACAATATGCACTGAGGCTCTGGTTGGAACTCTCCTTCTTGCTCCACCTACAATTCAGACCAATCAATAACATGATCAACATCCTTTATGTACTTCTTAAGCAATGAAATATGGAAAACATCATGGACTTTCATTACTGGAGGCAGTGCAAGTTAATATGCCAATGGTCCAATCCTCTCAAGGATCTCAAAAGGCCCGCAATACCGTGGTGCCAACTTGGCACATGAACCAATCCTCAAAGAAATTTTCTTGGGCTTGATGCGCAAATACACATGCTCCCCAACCTGAAGCTCTTTGAAGACCCTGTGTTGATCTGCATAACTCTTCTGTCTATTTGGTGTTGCCTTTAGATTCTTCTTTATAACCTGCATTTCCTGCTCCATGTCTGTCAACATGTCTGGTCCAATAAGTACCCTTTTCACTGGATCACTCCAGTTGATGGGAGTGTTACAACTCCGTCCATACAACGCCTCGAAAGGACTCATCCTCAAGGACTTGATAAGCATTATTGTATGTGAACTCAACAAATGGAAGATACTCCTCCCATTTCCTCTGTTGGTGCATCACATACATCCTCAACATATCTTCCAAGATCCTATTGACCCTCTCTATCTGACCATCTCTCTGTTGATGATAAGATGTACTGAAGGCCAATTATGTACCCAAGCCTACAAATAGCTCCTTCTAAAACTTGAAAGTGAACTTTGCATCCATGTATGACACAATCTTCTTTGGAACACCATGCAATCTTATTATCTCTCTGATGAACACCTGTGCTACCTCACTGGCTAAATATGTAGTCTTCACCGAAATGGAGTGAGCTATCTAGCTCAACCTGTCAACCACGACCATAATAGAATCATGTTGCCTTATTGTCCTCGAAAGACCCGTAATGAAATCCATGGAAATGACCTCCCATTTCCATTCAGGAATCGCAATATGTTGTAGTAAACCACCTAGATGCTTGCATTCTGCCTTTACTTATTGATAGTCTAAACATCTAGCCACGAACTCTGCCACTTCCTTCTTCAGATTCAGCCAATAGTAAAACTTCTTCATTGTTGTCAATGTCTTCTGATCCTGGACAACCCGAATATCGATTCACATGAAACTCCATCAAGATAATCTTCTTGAGCTCACTGCAATTCGACAGATACGAAACATCACCAAGCCATCTGCCATGAGACGATAGTTTGCATCCTAATCCCCTATACCTGCACATGCACTTGTACCTGCACCTAAACCTATACCTGTGTTTGTACTATGTTGTAACCTGTGCATGATCTCTGTGTATTTTACATCTAGTTTTCATGCCTACAAGATCCTATCGTGTAACTCTGTCCTATAGGAGCTTATAACCGTTATATGATTTACCTGTGCCTTCCTGCTAAGAGCGTCTGCAACCCGATTCTCCTTCCCTTTGATGTATCTAATCTCGATGTCAAACTCACTAAGGGTAGCCAACCATCTAGCTTGTCTGGTATTTAGATTCGACTGGTCAAACAAATACCTCAACCCACTATGATCACTCACCAATGTAAACCTTCTGCCCAGAAGATAATATCTCCACATCTTCAATGCATGTATACTCACTGCTAGCTCAAGATCATGCGTTGGATAGTTTTGCTCGTGCTCATTCAATTTCTGTGACACGTAACACACTATCTATCCTTCTTACAGGAGAACTCCAGCAAGTCCCCTCTTGCAAGCATCTGTACACACTACAAACTCCTTGTTTGGACCTGCGATCTTTAGTACGAGTGCATGTGTCAACAACTGTTTAAGCTACTCAAAACTATCTTCACATTCTGTCATCATTCAAACTTCTTACCTTTCCACTGCAATGATGTGATAAGATATGAAATGAGTGAGAAGTTCCTGATGAACCCCATGTAGTAACCTACTAATCCCATGAATAATCTCACCTCATCTACATTCTTAGGAGCTACCCATTCCACAATGACCCTTATCTTTTCTAGATCTATTGCTATGCATTCCTTGGAGACAACATCTCCCAAGTAGTGTACCTTAGTTTGAAAGAAGTTGCACTTGATAAGTTTAGCATACAAATGATGCTCTCTTAGCAATATTAACATTGTTGCTCAATGTTCGACATGTTCTTCCTCATTCTTAGAATATACCAATATGTCATTAATGAATACAATAACAAACTTGTCCAAATAAGGATACAACACACTATTCATCAAACACATAAATGTAGTCAGAGCATTAGAGAAATCGAATGGAACAACAACAAACTCATAATTCCCATACATGGTCTTGAATGCAGTCTTGGAGATATCCTCTTCCTTGATGCATACCTAATGGTATCCCGATCTCAAATAGATCGTAGAGAAAAATTTTGCTCCCTTTAGCTGATCAAACAAATCATCAATCCTCGACAAAGGGTACCTGTTCTTGATCGTTACCTTATTTAGTTACATGTAATCAATGCACAATCTAAGAGTACCATCTTTATTCTTTATGAACAACACTGGTGCGCCCCAAGGTGATACAATGGGTCTGATGTATCCTTTGTCCAACATTTCCTTTAGATGCAAATTCAACTCTACCAACTCAAGTGTGCTCATCTTGTAAGGTGTTTTCGATGCTGGAGCTGCCCCTGGCACTAACTCAATAGAAAATTCAACCTCCCTATGAGGTGGCAAATCTGTAATGTCCTTAGGGAATACATCCTGAAACTGTTGTAAAACTAGGTACCTACTTAACACCTATGCATCCTCAACCTCCTTACCCTTATCATTGAAATGTGTACTACAAATACGCTTAGCCTGCATAGCGGTAACCATCCTCACTGATGTAGGCTTCTTCTTTCCCTACAAGGTCCTCTTTTCCCCACTATCATCCACACACTCAATGGCCTTGTCAAAGGAATCCACTTTGGTTCTGTGAAGGTATAACCAATCCATACCCAAAAGCATATTATATGATCCCAATGGAAATAAATTCAAATGTGATGTTGTAGGTATACCATTTAACTCAAATGCACAAGCTCTTACCCAATGGTGAACTTGCTTCTTTGTACCTATAGCCGACTGTACCAATCAGGATTCTCTGTGCACTTCTTTTCTCAAACCACACCTATCCACCAGGTTAGGATTAAAATAACTATAGTTAGATCTAGGATCAATCAAAATAGAAACAACTTGATCACAAAGCTTACCGTCCATCTCAATGATCGATGTCTGATGATCCACCTGCTTGTTATCCATAACTGCATAAATATGAGGAATATGCTATGACCAACATCACCAACTATATGCGCCTCCTGAGCACTGTAGATCTGAGGTCTACAACCACTGTGATACTGCGGACGATCCCTCTTACGGTGATCCTTACCAATGTTGCACGACTCGTACTCGTATAAGAATCGTTTGGCTATTGACTTAGCGACTTGAATAAGACTCACGAATGACCCATATAAGACTCGGCAACATTTTCCCTCTATTTTACCTTTCCCTCCACATGATCTCCAAAAAGAAATTAAAAAACAAAAATAAAAATCAAATTTTGAGGGTCTCCACGGGTCTTGTGCGGGTCCTATGTGGGTCACATGCGGTTCTTCATGAGTTCAATGCGGGTAGTCGAGTTTTATGTGGGTTTTGGTGGGTACGGGTAGAAACCGTGGGTTCTATGCGAGTGAATCGTCTCACTATAAAACTCGTCAAGACCTGTGGGTACTCGCAGGTCTTATAAGAGTCATGCTACACTAATCCTTACCACATATTCACCACTGCAATGGTTCCCTATCACTGCCTCTAGTCTGCTACTCTCCATGTCCCTTCTCAGCTGTATTGAATCTCTTGTAAAGAACCGCATTATCTTTATCACTTGCATCTTGGGGTCTTCCTCGCTTTGGTGGCCATTTTCCTTTAGCTTTGTCATTTCTCTTCAAGTTATGTTTCGGCTCAACTTTGCGCTTCGACTGCTCATAAAATTGCTTCAACTTTCAGATGACCTCCTCCAATGATCCAGGCTCATCACACTCAATCTGGTCTCTGTATGCAACTGGAAATCCACCGATGAATATCTGAACCTTGGCCTTCTCCTCTCTGAGGTAAGGAACATATCTCAACAACTCCAAAAATCTGCTAGTATACTCCTCATCTGTCATAGAGCCCATCCACAACTCATAAAACTCCTTAGCTTTGTCATCATAATACCTCTCAGACAAGTACTTATTATTAAAGAGCCTTTCAAATGCATGCAAAGTTAAATCATCCTCGTGTATTTCCTTGACATTCTTGATGTCTTCCCACAAAATATCTGCTTTACCTTTGACATTAAAAAGGGCTATCCTTGCTTTCATGTTTTCTGAGTAATCATGCACTCTAAAGAATTTCCTCATGTCAAGCAACCAAGCCTCCGCATCTAGTGATTTCTTCATCTCTCCATCAAAGGTAGGTGGCTTTTCCTTCTTGAGCTCATCCAGTAAGTATCCCCTATCATTCCTCCTGTATAGATGATAATGTTGGCGATCATGATGTCTATCAGAACTAGAACTAGAGTAATACCTGTGTCTGTCACCCCTCCTACCCGGAGTGTCAAACATCTTGCCATATTTGATAGTGTCATATCTATCCGACCTATGTCTATTATGAGACTTGTTTCAATATACCCCATTGGTTCTGTCCTCATGTCCATGACTGATCTGAAGAGGTCCTTGTTGCTGCAAATTTGACAAACTTTGAAGTAATATTGCATTCACCTCTCCTTGTTTCTCTTGTGCCTGCATGATTTTTTCATTGTTTGCTTTGCAACTCCTTATTTCTTCCTTTAGACTTCTCAATGTGTCTGCCAAGTTAGAAGAGTGCCCCACACCACATTTCCCATCTGATTCATAGGGAGATTCTATGTAGTCTACCGCCTTGCTGGCCATCTGATCTCTTTCCTGCAAGACATACTATGTTAACTAAACCAAATGACCATAAATCAATGTACCTTAGCATAACTCAGGGAGGATATCTAGTATGCAAGATCATCAAATCAACATGATGCATGTACAACATAACCATAATAACATATAGACATATATCAATAAGTGCATCAATGCATAACCATCATACTAACTAGGGTCAAACCGTCAATGCATGTTATGACCTAATGCACGACAACAACTATTACTCCAATATACACATTGCCTCATGCAAATATCCACCTGCATAAGCAATGCCTAATCAACTACAGATACACATAATCACATGTAGTCGAGCATAAGCGATCAATTTTTGTAATCAACCTACAAGGCTGATGCATGTAATCAATTAACCAAGAATGCAACCCAACGTACAAGGATGTAATCAAGCTGCATATAATTGTATAACCAGTCATATACTCATGACGATGCATTCCATAAAACCAACATCAAGTTCCTCGTGATAACCTTACTACTACCATGATCAATATGATGCAGTCCAACAAGCACATGGAACAGAAGTGTAAGAGCCACACACACAACTGACATGCATGCATGACCAACACATTCACCCATATCTGTAGCACCAGATATGACCCAAAGAGAGTGCAAACATGCTTTGATACCAATCTGTAACACCCCCTCCTAGGTCTACCCAAAGTAACCATGCCAGCTGGGGTAAACATGAGGAGAGATGCTACTATGATCGTATTCGACCTCCTATGTCATCTTAAGGAAGTGGAATCGATGGAACATCACATACAGTCATCCAACATCATCAACATAGCCCTCAGGAGAGAAGTCAGCCACTCAGATAGCCTGTCCGTGGGTCCCACTGCTATTATGTAGCTCTTAGGCCATAGGCGCTCTCATGCTATGGGAAAGGGAGCGACTAGAAACCCAAAGTCGCTCTCACACGGTTGCTTGTCAGTGACTGTGGACCAAAATTTCTATTTATGTGCCAGCGACCTTGAGATTTAAGCCACTTTTGAGTTAATTTTCGGAGAATCCACAGTAATAACCATATTCTATCACTTTTAAACCACTTTTCTAGCACAAAATCCTGGCCTCTACCCAGAACTTGTTGTAACTTCTAGAATTCATTAAAAACACAATAACAATGTTGATCAATCAAAAACCACCCTTAGGACTAGGACTGAGAATCCCCAACCAAGATTGACATTATGTCAAACACTTGGCATCAATGCAACCTATAGGTCTAGGATACAAGACAAAGCATAAACGACTGAAATAACTTATGAAACATAACCAAAAAGATAATCTCCTTCTCCATTAAACTACTACATTATCAATTAGGTCTTACATCCATCCATTTACCAGTTACAAGCAAATATATGAAATAAACATGATATAAACCAGTCATTCAACCATTCTTATAACCAACATAAAACCATATAAATATCAAAGATATGACA